>MU565691.1:217878-272353 GCA_024362625.1 Silurus asotus | reverse complement strand
TATAAATATATATTAATGTTTAAAACCAGGATTTGCATTAAAGCATATGTGCATTAACTGACTCTAAATATGAGAAACTTTCCTGCGTGAAAAACTTTAATTGACATTTAAAAATAATAATAAGCGGTTTAGAAATTTCCAAAAAATTACACACTAATAAACCTATTGAGATACATACAAATAAACTACACAAATAAATAAATTTATATCACATAAAAAAAAAACTAGTAAATTAAAAATTCACCATTCACACTTTCTGTACAGCAGAAAAAAAGCAAAAAAATAAAAAGATTTATTTATTCAATTATTTAGTTTGATATTTGTAACATGTGTCATTTATTTATATGTTCAAACACACAAAAACCTGCTACAGTGAAAAGCAGACTGTCATAATCTGAAACACATTAGAGCGACTGCAGGAAGCTTAGACTTCTCCGTTCCATTTTCACCAAGGTTCCTGCACTTATCTGGGATCAATCCCTCTCTCTGACAGCTGGCAAGAAGGTTCAGGCTAGTGTATCCGTCGCTTTCGTCTTCTTTCACTCACGTTCACACATTCTCTCTCTGAACCTGTCTCAAACATAGACTGCGGCGTTCGGGACCTGTTTCTCTAATCCTGTAATAAATCCTATAATGCGCCGCCATAACAGCGCTCGAATATGCAATATAAATGTGAAAATGATCGATCAGGTCTTATGATCTGTTAAGTTCTGAAGACTTGGTTTAAGTGGGCTAATCATAAAAGTTCCCATGACCACAACAACATTGCGAAGAGGGGATCGCTAATGCTTTTATATTACAGCTACAGGCTAAGGAGTGTGCATTAGCCTGATCGATATTACTTAGCTCTTGGCACGTTATAGCCACAGATTCAACACTGTATATGGGACGCAGAGGAGTGCGAGATATTTCTCAGCGCAGTGGCCGAAGCTCAACGGCGTGCCAATTAATCTGTCATTGGTCACACAATGGTGTAAAACAATGACCTTTAATATTATAAAGACTCAAATATTAGGACTTGTCCTGCTATATGTGGTTCTTCCCTAAACTGTTACCACAAACTTGAAGCCACACAATTGTCTTTGGGTGCTCTAACATTAAGTATTTCCTTCACTTGAACTAGAAGAACCAAACCTGTTCCAGCATCACAGTAACCCTGAACACAAATCCAACTCCATGAAGATATGCTTTACATGGGTTGAAGTGGAACATCTCCTGCTATAGAGCTGTAAACCCAAGCCTCACCTTATTTACATCAAAATCTCACCAAAATCTTGTTGAACATTTTTCCAAAAAAAGTGAAGCTTGTTATAACAGGAAATAGTCTTGTATGTCTTAAGTCTTATGATCAGGTGTCCAGAAACCTTAGTCCATATAGTGTTTGGCAGAGTATCCCATAAAAACTAAAATGATGTCACCCCCCATCATAAATCTGAAGTCATATCTCATATTGGTTTTCATGGTTTTATATTTTGGCCAATACCAAAATTATGAGTAATTATATAATATTTATGACTTATTTAATTTTATAATTGACATTTGAATCTCTGCCACTTTTTTATTTGCTTTAGTATTGCCAGAAATGAGTTTCTACACAAACCAAACAGACTAATACATGTGAAAGTGCACTAAAATAACCAGGTCTTATGGAAGCACAGAAACACCACTGACAGCACCAAGAAAAAAAAGAAAAAAAAAAAAAAAGTGTGCATACGAGACAAGGCTAGATTCGATGTCGCATGGCTGGAGGCAACTCAAATCCTCAATCAATCAAACAGACATGACAGCGAGTCTGTCATATCTGTTTTCTTTGCTAGCGAGTGCTGTTTTTATCCTGCATTGGATGAGCCACCAGCCGGAGAAAAAAGCAGAGATGACAGACATGCCATCACATGTCTATTTGTACTCCAAGCGCTAACTTTCCTTTTTTTGCTTTCTCAACAGATTTCCAAGAGAAAGCACAGCGAGCCCCGATCATTGCATTCCTCTTGAACCTCAGAAAAAGTGTCCACACGCCTCTCCCAGCACTTCAATAAACTCTTCTACAGGATTTAACCAGCAATCTTTGACCAAGTGTCTGCATTCAAGAAGATATTATATAATAATTATAACCATTGCATACTCTTACATCATCATCAGCAAAATACATCAGCATCTTGTGATACAAAGTTTAAATCACTGAGACATTGATAACTGTTCCATATCATGTCATTATGTAACATAATTCAAAGTTTTTTGAAGATGAAAAACCCAATTTTGATCTTATGATTTTGACACTGTACCACAAAATTCTGAATAGGTATCTCATCATTTTGACATGGTATCTCAAAATGTATCTTCTCAGAATGCTGATATAATCTCTAATAATTCATACTTATTTCATAAGCCTAACATCAGCAAATTACACTTCCTTAAAATTTTAATATAATCTTAAATTCCTGATTTCTGAGACAGTATCACAAAATTCTGACTTGTCTCATAATTCTTATGATATTTCAATATTCTTATGTTATCTTATAATTCTGACACATTATCTCAGAAATCTGACTTGTTATCTTAATTCAGACACAGTATCACAAAATTCTAACTTCTCACGTTTTTTATATGATATCTCAACGTTCTTATGTTATCTCAGAAATCTTAAATAGTATCTTAAAAGTCTTGTTATCTCATAATTCAGACACAGAATCACAATTCTTTTTATCTCATAATTTTGATGTATTTATCTGAATATTCTTATGTCATCTTATAATTTTGACATTGTACTGCATCTCATAATTCTAATATCTGAGTATCTCCTATAGTATGATATATGATATCTCAATATTTTTTTCTTATCTCATTATTCAAAACAGTATTACAAAAGTCTGGCTTGTTATCTCATTTTTCTGACATGAAAACTTATAGTATCTCAAATAATTATAGCATTTTAAATGTTTACTTTTGACATTGTACTTGAAATTCTGATTGGTATAAAGAATTGATGAAACAAGTCATACTAAGTCATTATTATTAGATACTGAAGATAATTTTAAGGTTATATTTGAGATATTAGATATTAGTAAAATTCTAATTCTAATAATAAAGGGAGTGTTTTCTTGCCACAGTCGGCATGGAGGCTCATCAGGAATAAATGCACACCATTCACCTTAACTCTTACAATTCTGTAAAGCTGCTTTGAGACAATGTTAGTACTGAAAAGCGCTATAGAAATAAACTTGACTTAACTTGACTACTAATGGCTTTGTTAGAATAATAACTTATTTCATAATAATGGGGTAGAATCTTAAAAGCATGACATGGAAGTGCATTTAGAGGGGATTAGTCATTGTGCTCATTTTGGACCTAGTTTTGATTGAGGTTGTCAGGAGGATAAGACCGTCACAGTTGCAGGTAAAGATGTTTATTTTGTAACTTACAAGACAATTCATAAAACGGTAAAGGTTCAGGGTGAAAAACGAACAGATAGCGAGTGAGACAAGCGGTAAGCAGAACAACAACTACAAAACCAGAGACTAGAAACATGATCCAAAATCTAAATATACTGTGTAAACACAGAAAATCAGCCAAGAATCACAACTCAGGTGGTTTTTACACTGGGCAGGTTTCCTGTGGTTCAAATCTGTTTGTTTGTTTGCTGTTTTTTTTTTTTTTTATGATTTAGAGAGAATAGAAGATGCCTCAGGAACCTAGTAAATCTATCATATATCATGAACAGCACAAAGTTGTCCAGGGAAAAGGTGAAAGGAAAATAGGTTCAAATATTTATTTCACATGGATTTTGTATTTTAAATAAATGTGCAAGGGTTTAATCAAAGGCTTAGTCAGGGGATCAGTCAGGGGTACAGTTAAGGGCTAAGATAAGGGTTCAGACAATGATTGGGTTAGGGCTATGATCAAGGTTTCAGTCAGGAGTTTAGTCAAGGGTTTAGTCAAGAGCCCAATCAGGGGTTCATTCAGAGGTTTAATCAAGGTTTTAGTCAAGAGCCCAGTCAGGGGTTCAGTCACGAGTTTAGTCAAGAGCCCAGTCAAGGGTTCAGTAATAAGTTTAGTCATGAGCCCAGTCAAGGGTTCAGTCAGGGGTTTAGTCAGAGGTTTAGCCATGGGCTCAGTCAGGGGGTTAGTCTGACTTTTAGTCAAGGGCTCAGTCAGAGGTTTAGTCAGGGTTACATTGAGGGTGTCAATTAGAGCTTCAGTCAGGGGTTCAGTCAAGCCTTCAATTAGAGGGTTTAGTTAAGAGTTTATTTTCGCACTGCACCATGCTGTCTGAGATCCTCCAGCACTGCTCGACTGGTACCACCTTTTTTTAGAATTAGAAGTAAGTATACTTCAAGGCTTTTCTCTGTTCTGGCACCGAGGTGGTGGAATGAACTTCCCCTAGATGTCCATACAGTGGAATAGCTGACTATCTTCAAATGATGGTTAAAGACCTACCTCTTCCTGAAACACTTAAATTAGCACTTTTCTGGTTTGCTTTGTAGAATTCAAGAGTTATATTTACATTAAGTTTGTAATCCTGCGTACCAGTGTAGATGTATTCATTACTAAAGACTTAAAGCACTTTTGTACGTCGCTCTGGATAAGGACGTCTGCTAAATGCCGCAAATGTAAAGGTACATTTTGGGTTCAGGCATGGGTTCATATGTAGGTTCTGTTAAGGCTTTATTTATGGGGTTTAATCTTGGGTTTCAGTAATTTAGTCATAGGTACAGCTGAGGGGCTCACCCGGGGTCATTCAGATGGTTTGGTCAGGGTTCAGTTGGGGATTTAGTCAGGGATTTTGTCTGTGGTTCAGTATCTTTGAAAAGGTTTTGCTTTGCACATTTGCTGGAAATAAATAAAGAAAGAAATGCTGTAGTGCTCTACATCCTGTCTGAGTTCTCCCACAGGGATGAATCCAATAAGTTTTTCTTTGAAGAGGGTAATGGATATCTTAATTGACTTAATCGAGTGCAACAACTGATACACAAGTGCTTTAATCTCGTAAACTCCCTAAATAAAATCACGCTATACTTCAGATTCTATAGAAGTTCTGATTATGTTTTTCTTACATTTTGGGAATTAAGTAGAAACTGATTTTTTTTGTCATTTTAGTATATTATTCATTAAACTATCTTATATCATGTTGTCCATTATCTAAGAACCGTAACCAAGTAACTGCAATGAACAAACCTAATATAATAATGCACGACTGAGAAATTGAACTTTTTTTATTTTTGCAATTCTATTACTTATAAAAGAACCTGGAAGACGAATCATCATTTCAACTCAGCATGATAGTGAGCATGGGGGTCAATTTACGAGCATTGCGGCCTTCAATCCTGGCAGCCTTTTGTCATTCCCAGCTTTTAATTTTTGCTTTCTTTGATGCCCAGTGTGTTCACAAACACTATCATATTTCTTTCATTTCTCCCCCGAGCATGTCTCCTATGACTTGCAATGGAGTTGTCTGTCATGAACCACCAGCCAGGAGGAAAAAAATAACCATTTAATAGAAATTTCAGACTTGAATTCTTCATATAACATTGCTAAAATACAGGGTTTTATCCAACTTAATTCAATTCAATTTAATTCAATTCAATTCAATTCAATTCCATTTAATTCAATTTAATTCAATTCAATTCAACTCTACCCAACTCATCATTACTTAGTCAGTTCATTTAAACTCAATTCACCTCAACTCATTTCAATTCTATTAAATTTATTTTAATGCAGTTCACCTAATTTCAATTCAATTCAATGTATCAATTTCAAGTCTTATCTTAAGTCAACTAAATTCAACTCAACTCCACTACCTTCAGTTGAATTTCATTACACTCAAATTCATTCAAGTCAAATCAACTCAACCCCCATATAACTCGATTCAATTCAACCCAAGTCCACTCAGCTCATTTACTTTCTATACAATATAATTTAATTCGATTTAGCTCATCTCAGTTCAATTCCATTTAATCCAACTTGATTCACGAGTCAACTGAATTCAGTTCAACCCAACTTGACTCAGTTCAACTTAATTTAATTCACTTTATCTTAACTAAATGGAATTAATTTTATTGATTTTTATAAGACCTTTACAAATGGAAATTTTCACAAAGCAGATATACATGTGATACATGTTAAGACATGTCAATAATAATTCAATTATATTATGAGTATTTTTTCAGATTTCCTACCATTATTTACCATTTTCACTCAACCTTTGGGATAAATTGAAACGCTGGCTACGACAAAAGACTCCCCACCCTACATCAGTATTGGGCTTTACTAACACCCTTGCGGCAGAATGAGCACAAATCTCACAGTGACATCTTCCCAGAAGAGTGGAGGTTATTATAAGAACAAATGAGACCTAAATGTGGAATGGAATGTTATAAACGACATAGGTAGCTTATGCTCAGGTTTCTAAAGCAGTCCTGTTTTTTCATCCGTATGTGCCACATAGACTTAATTTTTCCAGACCATTTTGTGGCTCTGGGAATTTTAATCAACTCAAACACCTGTGAAAATTCGCTGTCGATTTGGGCGATGTCTGCAAAACAGATATTCTAACCTACTGGAAAAAGTCGCTGTTTTGAGGATATCAAGCTGCCTCATGACACCGGTGATATGTTCTTAGCTGACAGCCCTCTTATAGCAGCTTTAGTTCTATCCCATTACAATTGTCAAAAGCCATAATAATCATAATAATTTCTACCATCCACTGATATTCCACGTGTAGCATCTTCAACATTGGTGACTTTTCATTTGAAGAGAACTCCATCTTAAAATAGGGCATCCTGATAGATTGCGCACATCTGGATAGCAAAAAGGGTCAGCATGAGGGAACTTAGTGTGGTGATTTTGCTCACTTTAAAGGCTTAAGGTTTGTGGACACCTGACCAAAGATTAGTATTTAACAAGTTGTATTTGAATATGTTTAAATTACAGTTTCCAGCATGACTATGCCCATGTGCAAAAGCAACCTAAATGAAGGCTTTACATGGGTCAAAATGGAAGCTCTCCTGCTATAGATCTCCAATCTTATTTGAGATAAATTGGAACGATCATGCACCCCAGGCCTCCTTATATCACCTACATCAGTACCTGACTTTACCAACAAACTTGTAGCTGAATAATCCCAAATTCTATATAACAAAAATCTGGTGGAACATCTTCTCAGAAGAGTGGAGGTTATTATAAAAGCAGATAGGAACTAAATGTAGAACCAGATATGGCTGAAAAATGTGTCAAGTGTCCCAATACTGTTTTCCATATATATTATGCAATGATGTATTATATAAATTTAGTGTTTTATCCATATTTTTGCATTACATTTTTTTTATTACTAATTACAGCAAATCCAATTGAGCATGATGTATTGTAGTTACATTTATTAAACCATGATATCCATAACATCTGAAAAGGAGGTGCTAAATGGTTGTGTTTTAACAATGCAGGGGAAAATAATCGGCTCATTTAGGGTCTGAATCTACATACGGATTTCTTTAAAGCTGCTTTGTAACAAAATATAAGATATACAACTGCATTAAATTGTATAATCCAGTCTTAAGACAATCACAGTCACAGCAGAGATTTATTTCTTCTGCAAGATTTTGATGCACTTGCTTTGATCTAACATTCTGTTTGTCTTTCACATCAGTACTTTTTGCTAAATGCATTATCGAGCGTCCAAAACGTGCAAACATATTGCAATGTAGTGTAGGACCACCGGCATACCGACACTGTGTGGAAATCTAGGAGCTCTGATGTACGAGGCTTGCTGCCAGATTGGCCCAGTTGTCCAGCTCTGCTGAGAAAAACAGAGCACAGTGGCACTTGGCATCTTCTTTCATCCTGACCCATTTTTTCCTCGATTCATGTGGAAGAAGCAGAAACAGAAAAAGAAAAACTGCCCCGCAATTTCCTGCAACCTTTTTCAGTCTTCTGCCTACACAAACAAACCAGAACAAATAATTTCTGTGTTCATAGTTCATAATTAGTACACACACACACACACACACACACACAGATGGACAAATGCTGGCTTAGCTGTCTAGGTTACACATCCATCTTTCTCTCTCTAACTCTGACTCTCTTTCCCTCAAGCTCTTGAAATGATTCCCAGCTCTCAGCTCTCTCACAATCCGGCTGTAATGAAACCCTGCGACTTGACGAGCCCACGTACGACAGCCGTAATTACAGTTTTCAGCACGCTCATACACAAGCTGCTTTGTCTACCCTGGCATCTTCGCACATCCAGCCAACACAAACTTGTCTAATTAATTTCAATCAGTCATTTGCGTCGCTAAATTGTGATTACGCGCCTTTTCCGCCGCCCGACGAAAAAAAGCATCTGTGTCCTTTTGCGCCATTCCGAATTAACACCGAAAGACCTCATCAGCGATCGACGATACAGAGCGGCCAAATGCGACCGAGAATCAGGAACTCAATTCCAGGGTTCGTTCTGAAGGAGGGGTGTAGGTTCTTAACAATTCAGTTATTTCAAACAAACAAACAAAAACAATTGCGCTAAGATTTAACTGTGTGGGTCGGAAAAACACGCTTCCATCCTTTTCCTATACAACGTTCAAATACCTATTAAGTCTGTAGCTACGCCTGGATGCTGATGTTTAACTCGAATCTAAATACAGCCAAGAGATTCATTCTCCTTAACTAGATGTACAAAAATAAATATATATATGAGTGTATTTTGCGTACACGGATGTGCCAAGACAAGATAATCGGCGAGGTAATGGAGCAGTCACGGCTGCTGGCAGGGATTTTCCCTCGGCTTGCCAGAGCTGCTTTAACAATCGCTGCAACGCAAATTCTTGTAGATAGAAAGCCCAGAAAGTACGTACATCAATCAATTCATCCCGCAAATACAATCCTCGGAGCCGCGGAATAAAAAATGCAGCAAATCACATGCGTGAAGGCTTGAGTGCATGCAAGCGGAGGCAGGAAGCAGGAGGGACTGCAGACGAGTACAGATGTCACCCCATGGTTTGATGACGGCTGCTCCTGCTTGTTCTTCCTAGTAATTAAGCTGATTCCGTGAGCCCTGCTGGAGTGTCCAATCCCTGTTTCACCATCTCTCTCCATCTGGTCATGCATGCATGCATGGTGCATGTTAAACGAGCTCCCCGAGCTTCCCAGCCGTCCTCTGGCCCAGATACAGAAATAATCACACATCCACTGTATGGGGACATGTCTCTCTCTGAGACATGGGACTCGATTATAAATTCTGAACGGGTTATTTTTAAAAAGAACGGCCACCAGGCACCCTTAATGGGACATCTTCTCCTCTGGGGTTGTTTTGATTGTATTGCGGATTTTGAAAAAAAAACAAAAAAAAAAGAAATACTCTGTAATCTGAGATTTTATTATGGAAATATTACTACAATTTTGGGAAGGAATGATCAAGAAAGATCTCATGGAGATTCTATTAGATGTTAGGCATATCCACAATATGGTAAAGCATATTGTAATATGATTTACACCCAAGCTAGGCCATTAGGCTTTTCTTACAGCCCTGGGTGTAAGTTCAGGTTGGAGTCTCTATCAAATCAATGGATGGTCAGAGAGAACTAGTCAGAGCTCGCAACCCGCATCTGTAGCAAACTGTATAAGATTAAATATGTTTGTGTGAATTTAATAGCTATTTTCTTCAATTTCACAATGAATGACAGAGGAGAAGAAATTTATTTGATCACGGATATACTTCAAGACATTTACAAGATGGACTTTACTAGAAAAGCTGGAGTAAAGGGTTTTTTCATGAACCATTTATACATTTGCATTTTCTTTTCTGTTGAATTTGCACAGAAACACACAATCTGCCTTCATTTATAATCTCTAGGAAAATTGCAATGTAGAAAAACAATGCACAGGAAGAGGTGGGAGATCAGTGATTAAGGCATTGGACTTGGATCGGAAGGTCACAGGTTCGAATCCCACTACCATGCTCCCACTGCTGGGCCCTTGAGCAAGGCCCTTGGCCCTCCCCTGCTCAGTTGTAAGTCGCTCTGGATAAGGGCATCTGCCATAGATGTAAATGCAGAGAAACCCAGGGTCACATTATGAGGTTGATATGCAGTTGTGGCTACAGTGAAAGGAGACGTGGTGAATTGTTTTCATTGGGTTTCTTGCTTTAGTGATGACGTTCGCTCTCGCTGTATGAGATTACTGTCAGTGATGCAGCGCTCTGTTCTACTGCGTTTCTCTATAAATCTGATGCTTTCTAAAGATGTGCCGTCATAATGATGGTATTAAGAGGTAGAGGGATTCAGGCAGGACACCACTGAACACCTAGATGTGACATGCACGACCCTCCTCTGTTTCACACCAGTGGTTTTTAAGGTCTATTTGAAGTTCTAACTAAAGTAAGCTTTAAATAAGACAAATGAAAAAATGGAAATGGAAAGTGGTGGAAAATTGATGGATTTTAAGTGACAAGAACAGAAATTTGGGTTTAGCTTGAGCAAGGCCCTTAACCCCATAACGGCTCAGTTGTATAAACAAGATAAATGTAAGTCGATCTAGATCAGGGTGTCTGCCACTTGCCATAAATAAGTCCATATTATTGCCAACTAGTTGCTGATTTTTTTCCTATAACTGCATAGCAACAGATATCATTTTTTATATTTGTATTATTGTTGACATTGGGAGATGGAATTGCATGGGGTTGCATGGCTCCAAACCATTAAGATTTCACCTCCATTTTTGATTATGGGGTGAAGCAGTCTGCTAACATCATCTCTCCTGTTCTCCATCTAATATAAGATCTTCTATTAAAAATAACAAAAATATCCAATTTGAATTCAGCTGTCCAGGGAACTTTCTTCCAGTCACACATTTTGAGTTTGTTGCATAGAAACAAAAGGAACAAGTATGCAAGTTTGTCTTATAAGACAGTGGTCCCCAACCCCCCGGCTGCAGAACGGCACCGGTCCATGGGTCAATAGGTACCGGGCCACACAGAAAGAAATCCTTACTTACATAACGTTTTATTCATTATCTGATTCTGAACAAAGTTTTATTTTGAAAAATTCCCAGATTCTCTTCGTCACATCTGTCTATTACTCACTCTTGATGCATGTCATGATGCCTCGGTCACATGTTTTACCTCCATCCACTACCTACTTAAAGGTGCTGCTCCGGCCGCTAACACATAATACATTACCGCTAAAGTCAAACCCCCAAGCGAGGAAAATGAACAAAAAACAACACAGTGGATTCACGTTTATCATTATATTTAAAAAATACCAGTTTTTATGGCGGTCATATCATTTTATTTTGTTGTGTTTATCCACCAAACCTTAAAGGCCGGCCCGTGAAAATATTGTCCGACATTAATCCGGTCCGTGGCGCATAAAAGTTTGGGGACTGCTGCTATAAAAGATATATTATATGCTTACAGACAGACAGACAGACAGACAGACAGACAGACAGACAGACAGATAGATAGATAGATAGATAGATAGATAGATAGATAGATAGATAGTAAGCAACAACAACAACAAAAGCACCAACCAAATGCAAAGCTGAAAATGTACACTGGGAATTGGCGGGAATAAACTTCCCGAGCGTGGAAATAAAGCGTTAAATTAGATTAAAGAATGCACTAATCGTTCAGACGTAATCCAAACACGTAAGCAATCAAGCTAATTTCCTATTCTGAGCTGCCAGCCAAGCGGCCCAATAAGTGGCATAATCAGGACCGATTCATCAACAAAGCTCCAAATTTTATATAATATATTCTCCTGATTAACTACTTTCATACTCACTTTAAACTCAGCCGAACCTATAAGGGTCCCTGTACATTGTGTTTATGAATTTTTTTTATTAGAAAATGGGAAATAAATGATGAAATAAAGATGTTTAAATCTATTTTTGATCAAAATGTAAAATATATACATATAAATTAGAAATTATATTTTTTTACATCAAACTTTCGGATTTTGAGTGATTTGTGGGAATCCTTAACAACCTGGTCATAAAAAAATTTATTAACAATTAACATATAAACCAATTAGTGGCTTCATTCAACATTTTGGCTTTGCTTTGAAAAGTTCATATGGATCACTACAGGCTTTTTTGAAAAAAGCAACAAGGAACCACATGTCAACTTCTTACAATGTTAATTGTATTCAATGTATCAAATGTATTATATCTTTCATCATTTGCATAAATGGCTACAGAATAGACATTTCTGCCTAATAAAATACTTCAAATGAACTCTTTTTTCAAGATTAGGATTGGATAATGGATTGGATGTTGGATTGGAAATATTTTAAAACATTGATTATATTTAGTAAAGTGAGATTGTGATTACTACACTTGTGATTCAATGGATAAAGAAACTTAATGTCTTTTTCTCTTTTTTGTTTGTGATCAGATTTTTTTCCCTTTTTTTACTTACCATATTGAACAAAAAATAATAATTATTTAGTTTGTTTGTTTTAATTGTGTAGCAACAAAAAAAAAAAAACCCAATGGATCTGAAATGACTTCGAATTTCAACATTGAATTTTTTCATAAAAAATTCAAAGCCAAAAAAATGCCACTAAACGCCTTATAATGTGGTCAGGATTCATTACAGTGAAATCGAACCACTCAAAGTGGACAATCGTTTATAAAACAGAAGTGAATTTTTCTACTCGCTATGCACCGAATCGTCAGCTGTGTGGAGGTGATCCAGGGGCCGTGCTGGCTCACTCCCCAGTCAGAATAATTTGATTCATTAACGAGAAAAAAAAAAGAAAAGAAAAAAGAAACCGGTCGTAATTGCGGCTCATCTCGAGCAGAGCAAATATTCAATTAATAGCGACAATTTAATAACTGCGATTCCTTTGACGTGCTGCACATAACCTTGATGCATGTCTTCTCCTGATTAATTAGTAATTCGATAATGAGGTCATTTTCATTCGCTTTAATTATCCATTAGTCCCAAATGGAGTGTGGAGGAAAACACTGGGGAGAATTTTCATCCTTTTTTCCCCTCAGATTCCTGCCATTGTAATGGAAGGTTGAGTACAAATTGTGAAATAAAAGCTTTTTGTTTTGCAGCTGGTCTTGCCAAGCCCTGAATAATTATTACCACGGGATGGTAATTAATGTGACAGTACTTGATAAATCGCTGGACAAAAGCACGGCAATACGGAGTACAGTTTGTCTCACTTATACGAAAGAACCGAGTGTGTTAAACAAGGCTATGCTGAGGTACTTTCTCTCTCCTACGGTACTGTTACTCACCTTCAAACATGCTTGAGATATTGATAACATACTTTTTATAAAGGGATTTGAAGGAAGTCTACAGCACTAATGATACACAGCTATCAATGTGTTTCCTAAGAGAGGGCTTTATTAAAAAAAAGAAAATTGAAATGAAACTCTAAAGTATAAAATTCACTACTAAAGTAGTTGACATAAATAGTGAAATAGTGAAAGGCCTGAAAATGTTTGCACACCAGATGTTTGTGGATTCCTGACTATTAAATTCATATGTGCTCTTTGGACATTCCATTCCACATTTAGTCTCCAATTTGCGCTTACAATTTGCTCTTCTGTAAAAATATTTCATTTGTTTTTGTGTAGATTTGTGTTCATTTAGCCTCAGTGGCCTTGATAAAGTGAGGTACTGATGTTGGTGAGATGAGGAAGACTCAGGTGCATTGTTCATGAAGTTTGATTTGTGCACAGGGGCACGGTGATGCTGGAACTAGTTCGGGTTTTCTAGTTGAAGTAAAGGGAACATTTCAATGTGCCTTCTGTAAAGAAACTTTAAAAACAATGACAATAGCTTAAACCAGCTTTATTTAGCATTAAACGAGAATATGCTAATCAAGTCAAGTTTATCTCACAACAGACATTGTCTCAAAGCAGCTTTACAGAATTGAACAGTTAGGGAGAATGGTATGATGTGGCAAGGAAACACTCCCTTAGATGTTATAAGGAAGAAACCTAGAGAGGAACCAGACTCAAAAGGGAAACCCAGCCTCATTTGGGTGACATCAAGACTGTGATTATAGTCTTTAAACAATACAGAACACTGGAAAATGAGAGCTAACATGAGCACTGGAATGTAAGGTTATGACAGTCTTACAGTCTTTTACAGTTGTTTGAGTTTATTGAACCAGAAGCTACTGAGCAACTCATAAAATAGCGCAACATTTGCCTTCATCACAGATCCAACACCAGCTTCTCCATGCCAGAGACTTTAAACACTCAAAGAGGTCCAATGTCCAAACTCTATTATCTAGCATTACCTACTGTAGTAAATATAATCAAACTTACTGTTAAACTTGGTATGCTATCAGAAAAGAGAGGACATCTTTTCTGGGTGCAAGAAAAACAACAAATGTTTTTAACCTTGGTTTTAGCAAATCAGAGACGATTTGTTCAATTACAACAATTGATGTATTTATGTCGATGTATGTATTTATGTAACTAGGACAAGGACGAGATTAAGGAGACTTTCAATAAAGAAAGAGAAACCGATGTATTATGCGAATATGGGAACGAGGTAAATGAAGCTTTAAAAGTAATATGTTAATGATCAAAGTACAATATGTGTGATTTTTAGATTAAAACTAGCGCTTGCTAACTTGCTATAGTTGACTGGTGCCATTGCTGTTTGTAGAAAATGCTGAGTGACTGCAGTAAAGGCGTTTTGCTCCGTCCTCACCCACGACTGAAAGTGTCTCTTTATTTTGGGAAATTTGCATTTATATGCATCATTTGTTTAATTAAAATAACTGGCTACTACTTTTCCATCTGACATTACAATTTTATTAGTAATAAAAAAATTTAATAGTATTTACATGATAACTAACTAAACTAAAGCAATATAACAAATCTATGCCATCTCGGGGAGTTTTTCCTTGCCACAGTTGCTCATCAGGGACAAACATACTTACAAAGAACATATTTACATTTAATCACCACATTATCTGTGTAAAGCTGCTTTGAGACAATGTTCATTGTTAAAAGCGCTATACAAATAAAAATGAATTGAATTGAATTAAGTCTAAATACCTGAGAAAATACTTTATTTATGTTTTTTTTACAATTTGATCTGCCAAAAAGAGGTTGGTTAATGGTGAGTTTGAATCCTTTAGTCCAGCGGTCCCCAACCCTTTTTGTGCCATGGACCGCATTAATGTCGGACAATATTTTAACGGACCGGCCTTAAGGGTGTAAGGGAAAAATACAACAAAATAAAATGATACGACTGGCATTTGAACTGTTTTTTTTCTAAATATGATAATAAACATGAATCTACTGTGTTGTTTTTTGTTCATTTTGCTCGCTGGGGTGTTTGAATTTAGCGGTAATGAATTATGTGTTAGCGGCCGGAGCAGCCCCTTTAAGAAGGTATAGGACGGAGGTAAGACATGTGACCGAGGCATCATGACATGCATCAAGAGTAAGTCATAGACAGATATGGTGAAGAGAATCTGGTAATTTTACAAAAGAAAACATCGCTCAGAATAATAATAAATTAAACAAAAATAATGTGTTATGTATTCTTTTTCTGCAGCCCGGTACCTATTGACCCGGGTGTTTGAGACCATTGCTTTAGTCCATATAGTGTATGTTATAAATGTTATGTCAAAATACCCACTTAATTCAGGATCTGAGTCGAAAGGTCGGCTACTCAATTCTCTTTCCTGTACATAATCTATGGAGATGGTCTGATTTATCATGTTTTCTACGATGCTTTGCTTTTGTGCGTCCAGTAAAAATTGAACGAATCGCTCTTTAAAACTACTCGTTCTTCTGAGTCGCATTAAAAGCTCTTTCCAAATGAACAAATCGTTCATGACCATTACTCCGAGAAAATAAGCTGAACAGTATATCGAAACAGGGAGACAATAATACTAAACGCCATGATGATGATATCTGGAAGTTTTCAACTCGCAATAATGATAATACTGTGAGTCAGTTAGGCACTAGGTTGTACAACTGACTATAGAATACATGTATATATCATAAAAGTGACTTGAAATACTAGGATATAGTGATATATTTATGAATAATGAATATTATATAATATTTAAACACATATTAAATAATCAGTATAATTGAGTAATCCCATGAAGAAATTGCTGAATTGGTTGATGAGGATTCTGATTGATAATAAGAATAACTATAAATAAATACAAATAATTTAATACAAAAAATATAAATGATATAATATAATAATACTGTATTAATTATGTTATAGGGCTCTGTCAATAGACATTTTACATATAGCGAATTTTTGTAGATGTATTGTATTTTCCTGTATTATATTGAGATACCCCAAGAAAAAGACAAAATGCAGCATTTAAATCATGAGATACACCAGAATGCTTTTGTTTCTTTAAATGTTGAGATGATGCCACACAATAACCAATTACACGTTTCAAATCATGACATAATAAATCCGAAGGACTCGGTATCTTTGAAATAATGAGTTACTGCAGCTAAATATTTCAACAATAAAATAACGACAGTAAATAACTATATATTAATCAGAATGACATACGAATTTAAGATTTTGAGAAAACAACAGTAATTGTGTAATTGATGAAAATGTGAAATTATGGTTGCTATTTATCTTAAAATGGTGAGATAATTAGAATTCTTACTGTTCTGCCCATCAACAAATGCATCCTAGTCCCAGAAGGAGACAAAGATTTAAAATGATGTGTAATTAAATGCACTTTGCTGTTGTGTTTTCTTGGTCTTGTTAAGATAATGTTCATGAACAGCACTTATTCGAGTCGGGCCTTTGTGAACACTCCTACTATTGCCTTCAATCACACACACCTGAGATATGGTTGGCTCTGACCTGTTGTTATTGTGTTTAAGGTGATCCCTGATGAATAGCAAAAGTACTGCGATATCTGACTTTTCCAGCCGAATGTGTTTTTTTTTCTTAAATTGTTGCCACAAAGTTGAAGGCATACAATTATACAGGACTTCTTTGGATGTGCTAGCATGACATTTTCTCTTTATTCGAACTAGAAGAACCAACCATGCTCTAGCATGCCCCTGTGGACGAAGCCACCTTCATGAAAATACACTGTAGATGGGTTCTTGTTGAAGATCTTCTTCTGTAAAGCTCTGACCTCAACCTTACTAAAGACATTAGGGATCACTGCGAACGCAGACTGCACCCCAGGCCTCCAAACCTTTGTAAATGAATATTCATAAATCTCCACAAAATCTTTCAGAACATCTTTCCCAAAGGGCGAGAGTTATTATAACAGGAGTAAATATAGATTGCGGTGTTTAAAAAGTGCATACCAACCTTATGGTCAGGTGTCCATATAGTGTACATACTAAAGAGAGTATTTTGTATATCAAGGCGCCGAAAGCTCAGCGATTTAGGTTTCATGCTTAGATTTATGAATATGAATCCCTGCATTGTCAAGAAGCAGCTGCTCCGGCCTTGAACTCAACTCTATGCTCGGATCGGAATTCGGCTCGCTCGGATAAATGGCCTGCCTAGTGAATAAATCAAAATCTGTTCTTATGAAAAAGCTTGCTAGTTCACTGCATCTTCATTTTTCTCGCAAGACTCTCTCAATGCCATCATCCTGGAGAAAAGGACGAGCGAAGAATCTAATCTCAGGCTGTTTTAGGGCTGTCGATAAAGTTTTATTAAAGGATCCGTACACATTGTATTCCTTAGTTTTTCGGTTATATTTGTATTAAGAGCTTATTATCTTATTATTAACCTATAATTAACAATTATCTCATTCATACTACTGTGAAGGTGATTCTAAGGGCCTTGCTCAGGGGCCCTGCAGGATTTCATCTCATGGTCTAATGATCAAGTCTAATATCTTAACCACTGAGCTACTGTACCTCTCCCCCATTTGATTCTATTCAAGACCATATGGAGAACCTTTCTCAAAAATCTGGAGCATTGTACATTTTATTTAGTGATGATATAAACTCCTTATGATGAGTTTGTATGGTGTTTTAACAGATCAGTAACAGTAACACCACAGAAAAAGTGTTTCGGAATCAAAAGAAAACAGATGCATGAACAGTCTCATGTTAGCTGATGAACAGTGCCTTTTCTGTGCCTTAATTTTAAACCTAAATCATAGATCTCTAAAGTAGTTATACGTCTTTGTGTTTTCTTTAATCTTTATACAGTACAGCATAAAAAAAAATCAAAATGGTTCGGTTGCTCGTCACGAGTTACAGAACGGATTACTGAGGCATTACTAAATATTTAATAGCCTAAGAGACTAAAAAAATATTATACCAATATGCTGTGACTTAAACAGTTAAACATTTCAACTGTCACTGAAACTACAGACACTGATGGTAGATGTAGACACTTCCTTTTTCTACACGTGAAAGAACGTGTGCAGGTCTCAGTGCTCAGTGCTTGCTGAGATGAATTGCTCTTCAGTGCTGTGGTTTCCGTTTGTGAATATCGTTCTGTATATGTAAATATGATATAAAGAACAATGGTTGCATCATTTTAGCAGCTCTCAATAAATTAGGAGATCTAACAGACCAAGTGAACAACCGGTTTTCAAAGTTGACGTGTTCAAAACAGGAAAAATGGGCAAGCGCAATGATCTGAGCCACCTGAGTGACAAATTGTGATGGTTAGAAAACTGGGTAAGGCCATCTCCAAAACCTCAGGTTTAGTGGGTTGATTGTGGTTTAGTACCCACCAAAAGTAGTCCCGGAAAGGACCTGTTACATCTGGTGGACGACCAGGTGTGTGTATGTTGATCACTTTGAGAATAAATAGCGCCAGGATGCATTATGGGAGGAAAGTGAGCTGTCAGGTGTGGTGTGATGCTCTGTGTGATGTTCTGCTGGGAATTCTTGGCCCAGATATTAGTTTGAATTTTATATTAACACGTACCACCTTAATGAACATTCCTACAGATCCCCTGCACTTACGATACACCCCTGACCTTGTTCCGCAGGAAGTCTCTTCTGGACTTCCACACTGGAACAACTTGTTCAGGAATATCTTAAGGAACATGACAAAACTTCAAGGTGTTGACTCAACTCCCAGAATCTCAATCATATTGAGCAACTGTGAAACTTGTTCGAAAAACAAGACTGATCTATGGAGGTCCGAGTCATGGTCTTCAGGAATATTGACACCAGATACAACAGCACACCTTCAGAGATCATGAGGAGTCCAGAAGTTGATGGGTCAAAGCCAAAAGGGACCTACCCAATATTAGGCAGGTTAATTTGTAATATTACAGCTGATTAACTTATATAGACACAGCAGTATAATGAAAAGTCACAGATTGTTGATTACGGGCATATGGTTAGTGTTTTATGAGGAATTATTAAATCTTACAATGAATCATTGCCAACTTACAAAAGAGTTATGGGTGTTTCCCTCTAAGAATCTGTTTAATCTGATTAATACCGAGTGAACAAGACGAGTGTAAAAAACACGCTTACAATGAAGACATAATAAAAAAATATGCTTCTTTAATAGAAGTTTTTTTTTTTTTTTACCCCGTGAACCTAATAAACATAACCGTGCGACTTAACGAGGACAGATGAAAGTTAATATGCCGTAACACAAACATTCTGCGGGAAAGTCTTTCACTTGTTTTATAATAATATCCGGCAATATAGTCAAACGTTATAATGGCAGATTTAAACGGATTTAGAGGCAGCCGTAATAACTGCGTACTTACGATGACGAGACTCCAGTCTCGCTCCATTTTTTACAAAATCAACCGATATTGTTTTTTGAACCAAAGACTTAATTAAATAAAAATGAAGATGGCAATAAAGGTGTATATTAAGCGGATAAATCTAGAGGTGCAGCTGAAAGTAAAAGCATCAGCATTGGACAAAAAAAGCAAGCACTGGAATAAAAACAGAGAAACACAAAATCTAATAACAAATTAAAATGCACTTAATGATAAAAATGCCCTAAAATAACGTATCTGAGACGCGAAAAAAGAAGTCATTGCAGGTGCTAAAAGACGCTCGAGAACCCTATAGAGCAGGGGTCTACAAGCATCTTTTTTCATTTCACAGCTGAGTCGTTCGAAAATTATGACTTTTTTTTCACATTCATTGCTTTTAAAATCAAAGTATTCATTTTCTTATGCATATGGTTGGTGGGTGAATCTAACAAATAATTAGCTACGTTGATAACTAGAGGTCAGTTGCTGACAACCGAATAATCAACAACATTTTTTTTTACATACAGTATATTAGATAAAAAAATAAAAAAATAAATAAAAAAACTCTTCTAAAGTAGTACTGAACTTTATAAAAAAAAAAAAAAACAACTAAATTAGCTGACAACCGAATAATCAACAACATTTTTTTTTACATACAGTATATTAGATAAAAAAATAAAAAAATAAATAAAAAAACTCTTCTAAAGTAGTACTGAACTTTATAAAAAAAAAAACCCAACTAAATCATGAAAATGTGATAAATAATTCTTGAAAAAAAGTATAATATAGCACTCTCTGTGGCATCTCGTGTGCAAAACAAACAGTGCTTGGTGTCAGTGATTCGCCTCTAGAGGCCGCTCTCGTAAATGACAGAGGACCGGAAGCCGGAAAAACTATCTGTTTCGATTTTTTTGCTGATAGCCGACGGTTTCAATGATCGACTACTTTTGCATCAATCTCTATTAATAACTGAGGAACATTTTAGCTTGAAAGCCAAACTTTATTCATAAGTACAGGTATGATTTGGGAAAAAAATGAATTAAAAATGGATTTTCCAAATTGGTCACAGGCTTTGCTCAGAGGGCCGTTCCAAATGTGGGGACGTGGGCTATAGTTTGGTGACTCCTGCTGTAGAGTTTTTTTACTTAAAATGACACCAAGCTTAAGATTACAGAAGCGTTAGGTTATGTAATAGTACCTCAGATCTACTATATAGTGACAAATAACCTGAAATGAAGCAGAAACATGGTGTATTCAATCAGGAGCGGGCATTTTAAACCGGGTTAGTGCTCTTATATACAGAGATGCATTTACATACAGAAAAAAATATATTTTCGAGTAAAGGTCATCACCGAACCCTTGAAAAATACTGTAATAATATGACCCATAAGGAAAGAAAGCAAAAAAAAATAAAAATAACAAGTGGTCATAGTTCAGTTTTCTAAACGTAACCCGTTCTGTAGCAGGCTGCATTTATGTAAATGGTTTAGCTTAAGGCAACTCATCAGTCCAGAGACTAGCGAGAGAGAGCGAGCTCGAGAGGTCATAATGTGAAGGTTTAAAGAAACTACGTGTAAAAAATGAATGTGTGTGTAAAAAAATGTGTGTGTATGTGAAATAGATATTTGGTGGTATATGTTTTAGAGCAGCTTCCTATAAATGTCATATTTGATCTGTAACTGATCTACACTACTGCATACACTCAAAAGTATTTGACTTTTCCAGCATATGATCTTCCACAAAATGTTACCACAAAGTTGGAGGCACACAGTTTTATAAAATTTATTCGGATGCACTAGCATTACATCTTCCCTTCACTTAAATTCAAAGACCCAAACCTCTTCCAGCATGACAAAGAAGATGGTTTGCATGGGTTGGAGTGGAAGATCTTAAACGGTCTGCTAGAGACCCTATTGAACACCTTTGGGATGAATGTGAATGCTGACTGTAAAGTACCTGACTTTACAACACCCTTGTGGCTGAATAAGTACAAATCTCTACAGCGACACGCCAAAATCTAGTGGAACATCTTCCCAGAGTGGGATGGGAGTGGGATCTTTAAAAAGATCTTATGGTCGACAAACTTTTGCTCATATTATGTCACCATTCATTACATTCGTAAATGATATACACAATGAAAATGCATTGAATTTAATAGCTATAATCTATCATTTCGACTTGCATTATTAGCAGTGTTTATAACGCATTACAGTCCTTCACCAATGCTAACACTTCAGTGTGAATAGAGCACTATGATCAGCATTATAACCACAGCAACACTTTCTATCAATGCTTCAGCTTAAATGATTTATGAACACACATGCATTAAATGTATATATTTATAACAGTGGTGGTTATAATGCATGTTCATAACATGTTAATGCACATGAACAGACCCTATTACATCACACACCCTATTACACACCCTAAAACGGTATATTTATAAACGTTTTTGAAGCCTTGACAAAAACTTTTACTGTGGGTTATAATGCTGATCACAATGAACTATGCACACTGGATCGTTAGCAATAGTGATGGACGTAATGCATTATAAACACCACTTATAGCACATCTATGATGATAACTTAATATATTATAAGCGGTGTTCATGACGCATTACGGTCTATGACAAATGCCAACACTCCAGTGTACATAGTGCATTATGATCAGCATTATAACCCACAATAACACTTTCTATCAATAATAATATATCAATATGTGACTTATGAACTCATTAATCTAAATACTAATGCATTTCAGTTTTATGACAGTGGTTATAATGCGTGTTCATTACATGTTTATAACCACTCCAGTTTGCGCCACTTTGTTCAGTCCTAGACATGACATATTCAGGTTCACTTTCTTTGATTAATAAGCCATGCATACATTCCTAATATGTTATTGGGCATTTATAAGGCATTATAGACCCTTTGCTTTGTAAGTAGTTTTATATGATGCATTATAACAGCAAAGAAATGCAGACACACAAATACTAGCATTCATTAAGAACAAAGGTGAATCTCTGGTTTTGCCTTTATAATGTGATATGAAGACTACTTGTAATGGGTTATAAATAATACATAATGTTTAATAAAGAAAACACGCATCGCAGAAACCAAATGCAAGGTATTTAACATGAATTAGTGCAACAAAGACATGTGACCTATCAAAACACTCAACTCAATTTGGGTTAATTGATTTCTGGGTATTAAGGTGATCACAACATATCACATCCTTGTTACACCCCCATCCCCACCCACAAAATGTGAAATGCAAAATCACTGCAACATAGACATGTGCCCTATCAAAACACTCAGCTCATTTGGAAGAATTGCTTTCGGAGTATCAAAGTGATGTCACATGACCGTAAATTACACCCAACCCTCACCACCACCTCACCCCATCCACAAGGCGAATCACAAATTACTGCAACAAAGGCATGTGTTCTATCAAAACACATTTGAAGGAATTGTTTTTTTGGGTATGTAGCCTGAGTAGTACATAAATAATAAAGCAAAGTGTATAATGGCTTATGTATTCATCATGACATAATATTGATGTTTCCATTGTTCATCATATCAAAATACCGTGTCATCACGAATAAGTGCAGCCAATACATTTCCGGCATATTCCTTTAGGCGTAGGATTCATGTGGTCATATTAAACAGGTTGAGCTTACCTTCCTGCCCCCAGTGTTCAGCCTCAGTGGTGTCAGGAAAGGATCGAATATCATATGGCTAGTCTCGATGTTGACTGGAGATTGTCTTTTTCCCACTGAGCACAGGTTCCACGCTGAATTCACAAGACCCCAGAAAGATGGAACTAAGAAAAAAAGAGAAGAAGCTCTTTAGATTTGTAAAGGAATGTGTGCCTAATAAACAAACATAACCCTTTTTTACAACAGCAGTAGACTTACATTAACATTTAAGATTTCTTCCCACTTTCATATGGAGTTTTCTTTTGAATTTTAATGTCACTATGAACTATTATGAGCTGTTTATGAGATCACTATGAATGTTTAGTTGATAGTGATCTCATAAGCAGCTCATAATTGTTCAAATTAATCTCATAAGAAGTTCATAATCATTCACATTGATTTCATAAGAAGCTTATAATCATTTACATAATGATGATGTCATCTCTTAATCGTTCATAATAATCTCATAAGCAGCTAATAAATGTTAATAATGATCTCACAAGCAGCTTAATATATTGCATAATGATCTCATAAGCAGCTCATCATAAAGCAGATTGATATTAGTCATACTGATCTCATACGCAGCTCATAATCATTCACACCGACATTATTAGCAGCTTACAATCGTTTATAAGGATTTCACAAGCAGCTCATAATCGTTCATACTGATTTCATAAGTAGGCAAAATTCTGAATTCCTACCTCATAAGCAGTTCATAACTGTTCACACTGATCTCATAAGCAGCTCGATATCAGTTCATAATTGTTCGTGAGCGATCTCATAAGCAGCTTATAATCGTTCACAAGGAAATCATAAGTAGCTCATAATTGTCCATGCTGATCTCATAAGCAGCTTATAATCATTCATACTGATCTCATAAGCATCTTATAATCATTTGTATCTGATCTCATAAGCTGTTCATTATTATTTGTAACTGATCTTATATGCAGCTTATAATCATTCATACTGATTTAATAAGAAGCTCATAATCATTCATACTGATGTCATAAACAGCTAATAATCATGTATACTGATCTCATTAGCATATTATAATCATTCACCTTAATCTCCTAAACAGCTCATAATCATTTGTTACTGATCTCATAAGCAGTTCATACTGTAATTGTTCACACTGATCTCAGATGCAGCTCATAATCATTCATAATCAGCATATAAAACTTTCCTTCATCATAATGTGTTAATAAGCTTAGCTTATAAGAGTATTAGGACACGATCATAAGCTGTGAAAGGGTTTGTTATAAAAGCTTTCAATTGTTTAATCGACATAAAAAATGCTTTCATAAAAATAATAACAAATCTAAATTCGCAAATGGCTATTTCAGCACCATGCTCATCCAGCCGACCCCCAAATCCACGTTCTTAGCTCAAAGATCCAAGATCACGGCTTCCAGAAAAGTAATTCCTACAACAGGGGCGAATCCAATCTGCGCAAGTCATTTGCAGCAGCGTAAGCAGAAGATTAATTACACAATTCACTAATGTTTAGGCCACTACGATCGGATCAGCACTTTGGCTCTCGTGGGACGGGATGCGGCACTCCGAACGAATCCGGAGTGTTCATAAATCACGGCGATGAACGTCTGGAGGAGCAGGTGGACTGGACGTTGGAGTTAATTCAAGGCTCACATTTTTCCACTGTAGGCACCACCTGCTGTGATATGGCATGTACAGGCTCAAAAAACCCTCGTCCTGCAAGTGAGTAAAGAGCTTGACAAAGCTTTCTCTCACACACACACACACACACACACACACACACACACACATACCACATACACACATACATATATAGATATATATATATATATATATATATATATACACACACACACACACATATACAGCTGGTTGTGTAACTAAACTTGTTCAGATCCTAAAGTGGTCTGAAGGCTTTGAAGTGGAAGTACACTTGAATATGAGTGCGGGGAAAATTGCGGCCCTCAGTCAAGCTAAGTTGATTCTGATTAATAAAAGCCTTTTCGGACGGCGAAGCCTGCCATCAGAGAACGACTTCTTCCAGCTGCCGCTCCACTCTACCTTGCTGTCAAACAACAAATTGCGGTATTGGCCAAAAAAAAAAAAAAAAAGGGAAGGGAGGGGAGAAAAAAAGGAGACACCAGGGAGGCGTTGAGTCATCTCTTGTTTAAGGCACTATTGAATGGGCCTGGCGACATCCCGCTGCAGATGGGAAATCAGCAAGCAGCAAACAGGACTATATCATTCAGTGAAACGACAGGAAATCTATCGCTAGAATGGGAATTTGCAGTGTACGGAATCGATCCATTAGACACGGACCGTTTGTCAGGAATGTACACATGGTTATTACCCATTTATATCTCTCTGCCAAGGATGGCGCCATTCTTCACCCCGAGCAACAATCAGTGTGGCTAAAGGCCAGACGGAATCCTTAGACTAAATCCGGGTGTGAATTATCAACACGCCGTTTCATTTAATGACCGACGCATCAACATTCAGCTTTTAAACGCTCAAACATAGCGATACTGCCTATGTGCTGTTACTGTGGCCTCAAGGTTTTCATTCGTGATCAAGCAGTAGATCATAAAAACATACCAGGAGTCAGTGTATGAGAAAAAAAAAACGATGATGGGAAAGATATCTCGGGTTTTATTGAGTGCTGAAAAGAAACAATCTCCCTGTAGTGAATAGAATAGAATAGAATAGAATAGAATAGAATAGAATAGAATAGAATAGAATAGAAATTTGTATTGTCATTGCACAGAAAACAACGAGTCCTTAATTGAGTCCTACATGGGGGCATTTAAAATATATATATAATAAGTCTTAATAATATAAACATTAGTGATCCATTTAAATATGAAGGTATTGCACATTTGAAATATTTAGCTATTTGTGGAAATTTCACTGATGGTGTTTCTTGATGTTCAGCTCTCTAATGGCTCTGAGGTAAAATCTCTGAGGTAAAATCTGTTCTTAAATCCATTTGTATGTAATATGATGGGTCTGAAGCATCTACACAAGGGTAGAAGGTCAAGCAAATGGTGTACAGGGTGGGTCTTTGCTAAATATTTCTTCTAGGGGGGGCTAATAAGCAGGCGATCATTTTTTTGGGAGGTGTTGATAATCCTCTGAAGGGCTTTCCTGTCTGCTGAGGAGCAACTGGCATATCATACAGTGATACAGTCCATCAGAAGGTGATTATAACAATAAATGGGGACTAAAATTGGAATGAGATGTTCAAAAGATGCCCCAATCTTATATAGTGTATGGGTCCATAGCAGTCTTTTTTTTTTACAAAAATCTCTTCCATGGAGATGCAGTTAATGAAAATTGAAAAATGATTATAGTGTTATTACACTGTCATAAGACGTAATAGTGTCGGAAATCTTGTAGACAAGAACATAAAGGCAAATTTGACTTTACAGTACTTTATATAAATACATACAAATCCCAAATCTGGATAAAATCAGTCAGAAAACGATGCACAAAATACGGATTTACTGCTCGACGATTCAAAGAAGATTGTCAATGAGTTTAAATAACAAATCAATGATTATGATTGGTCAATTTAAAGCACATCTGTACCATACGGATCACCTGGACTCCTCACTCAAAGGAAACCAGACTCTCCACAAACCTAAAATACGACACAATACCAATTAGCTAATTTCTCATTCCTGTTCCAAGACCTGCCTCTCAGGGCTTCTCATCGCCTTTAAGTTCAGTCCACAGTTGGTTTTGTATTACAGCTGCGATTTTGTGGAAAGTTCGTAGCGGGTCTGAGAGGACGCACTCGCCCCAATTATCCTCCCCGTTAATTACTTCCACTTTTCTCTTACCGTAAATCATAAACCCTCTGCCCCGAGATGCTATCGAGTGTGCAAGCCGAGCTACCCACTTACCATTTAAATGAGAAGTGTCTGGGAAATAAATGTTCTTTTATTTTTAAGTCTAGGAGTAAAATATCTATAATAAATAATGCACTAAATAGATTTTTACACACAGACGGCACAGCTTTATAACGATCCAAAAACAAAATTAAATAAATACAAAATAAATAAATAAATAAACACTACTTTTAGGCTCCAATGCAATAAAATAAATAAAATAAATAAATTCCTTCTGCATCCTGAAATCAAAATGCCTACCAGACCAAGTACCGAGAAATAACATCTTAATGATAATAAATGTATCAAGCCATAAATTAAAATGTCATCCTGCAAATCGAGACAGTGTGTGTGTGTGTGTGTGTGTGTGTGTGTGTGTGTGTGTGCGCAGAGCCAGTTCTATAAGACATATAAAAGTTTATTTGTTTATCCTGTATAAAGCCAAATAAGGAAATTGGAAGAGCTGTCTATCAGGTGCCAGACAGATATAATAAGAAGATAAAACTTCTATATTCATCCAGCTGGATACAAGAATATACTGTTCTGAAGTAATATCTGCTCACGATGTTGCCTGAGTTGGTCTTTGGTATAAAAGTTCCACCGTGCTGGTAATGTCGTCCTCGTGTTCCTTTAATAGGAGCACTTAATCAGAGCTCACTTTATCAGCGGTAGCATTAGAGCTAACAGGAGTACCTGTCCCCTGTGAGGATTACTGATCAAGACGGCAATCCATCACTGAGTCTACCTGGGAAAGTAAATACAGTTTCAGGTGGAAATGCACGTAATTCTGGTGAAGCGACGAAGATAATGGCAAAGAAACCAAACCTATTGAGTGCAATGCAAAAAATGTCATCTTGTGGAGAAAATAAACAAAAATAAGTGTAAATTAATATTTTCTAATCTTATCAGAAATACATAGAGAGGGAGAGGAAAAAAGAGAGAGAGTTAGAGATAGATATATATATATATATAGAGAGAGAGAGAGAGAGAGAGAGAGAGAGAGAGAGAGGGAAAGAGAGATTTGCAGATTTTTCCAGAGTATAGTGGGAGTTTTATATATTTATTTACAAAATAAAAATTTAAGCCCATGTTTATATTTATAGTGCTAATCTAATCTAATCTAAGATAAGATCATGTATTATGTACATTTTGGTGAAAAAGGAAAGAAAGAAAGAAAGAAAGAAAGAAAGAAAGAAAGAAAGAAAGAAAGAAAGAAAGAAAGAAAGAAATTAAGAAAATAAGAAAGAAAGAAAGAAAGAAAGAAAGAAAGAAAGAAAAAAAAGAAAGAAAGAAAGAAAGAAAGAAAGAAAGAAAGAAAGATATATATATATAATATCCATGCAAATTAATGTGCAATTTATATTTATATAATTTATGCACATGAAATATTTGAAATATATGAAATAAATAATTATTTTTGATAAATATATTTTTGATATATTATTTAAACCTGGTTTAAACCACCTCCACTTCAGAAAAACAGATACTGACAGCAACATTGTGTTAAACCAGTTTTTGTTTGTTTGTTTGTTTGTTTGTTTGTTGACTGCTTAGATGATTATACATCATACATATCATCAAAAATCTATTATTTTATGAAAGTGCATATCAGTTAGCAAAATCAATTGCAAACTTGTAGCTATAGGCACTTGATAAAACACAAAATAAGTATATTATTAACATAGCATTAGTTATAATGTATAATTATATAGAAGATAGAGGATGGATATGTTTGCAGGGTGAACAACTGTATAGACGGTGCTGTGAGCAGCAGGAAAACTGTTGTGGCGGAGTGTGGAAAGGGACGATGGACAGACTCGTAACGGCTTGTCCTCTAACGCCAGAGTAATGGCAGCGCCCACGGCTGATGGACCTCATTAGGTCTGGGGGGGGTCTAAGCACAATAAACATGTCAGTCACGCTAACTCTTGCTGTCATTTGCTAATGGTCAGGGATATCCAACCTGGCAGGTGGAAGCTTCACAAAGCCCAACACCAACAAATCCATCAGTGTGGGTCGAGCATAAAAGAGCCGGCGGTGGTTGTGTCCCGCCAGCGCTTCCTGCCACTGCAGGTAAAAGCCCTCAGTCCTGCCTGAACTGGACACACACATCAGCACAGTACTTAACAGGAGCTCATCCGCTAGCACGCTAATTGTTAGCTGCTTGTTCAGGAAAGGATTTAACTGATAAGACTTAACTGAAAGTGTGATTTTATCATTCCTGCACTTTACTGATAAAAACGGAAGACTGTTATAGTCAAACAAAACCTCTTTGTATCACCAACACTGGTGTGTTAAACATACAGTCTGCTACAGAACACAGTAAATCAACTTCTCGTCTTTTTTTTATCTCTGTTCTATTTCATGCCACTTCACAGTGAAGATCACAAGCTGAATTATTGGTGTGTTCATGTTTTATCAGAAGACGCACTGTAATTTCTGCTTTCTTTCTCCATAATGTCCTGAGGTGTTCCTGCCACTGGGGTGTTTCCTAGAGACACTATACAGACAGAAATATTGGGAAAACTGACCTTTCCTGCCATACGTGTTCCTTCCAAAGCTGAAGCTTTACAATTCAATAGAATGCCTTTGGATGCGCTATAATAAATTTTGCGTCCACTTGAACTTGGATACCTAAACATGTTACAGCACGGCGATGCCCCTGTCCACATTGAGCTCCTTAAAGATCTGCTTTACATGGTTTGGAGAGGAAGATCTTGAGTGATCTGCTATAGAGCTCTGATCTCAACCCTACTGATCACCTTTGGGATGAATGTGAATGCTGACCTCAGCACTCCTCACCTACGTCAGTACCTGACTTTACTAACACCCTCGTAGCTGATAAACACTCCAAAATCTAGTGGCACATCGGCCCAGAAAAGTGGAGGCAATTATAAGAGCCAACTGGAACTAAATGTGGAATACGATGCTTAAAAAGCACATTATGTAACAGTTATGACCAGGTGTCCGCAAACTTTCGGCAATAAAGTGTTCATTTGATTAATTTCATAACTATTTATATAATTTAATTTTTATTTAATTCTATTTATACTCTTATACTCTTTTCTTACACTTTTTCTTTTTCAACCCTCTAACAATATCAACATAAAATACAATAAGTAAACAATTCAATAGATAGATAGATAGATAGATAGATAGATAGATAGATAGATAGATAGATAGATAGATAGATAGATAGATAGATAGATAGATAGATAGCCACTTTATTTATTTATTTATTTATTTATTTATTCGTTTATTTTTAATTTATTTATTTATTTATTTGCACACAAATTAAGTAAAAGAAATTTTTTTTCATTCATTTATAACACAATATCAGCCGCATGCAAAACTACTCATGATCTTTTTTTACTAATTTTTGCAAAATAATCAAAAATAATCCTATTGTAACAGTAAAATCTTTGAAAAATGTTTATTATAACCAGACAATTGTGTCCCACATCCTATCATGCACAAACCAGCTATAACATGCAAAACCCCCCAAACAACCCTAAAAAGAAACGCAGTTTTATTAAAATACTTGTGATAAATTGCAGCGCACCATAATCAGCCCAACAGGCAAAAACCCGAGCTGAATCTTTTCCGCTTATCTCCCAGTGCAACCCAAAATCTCCCGAAGTGATAACTCTTTCTAGATTTGTTCTGTTAATTCAAGCAACATTTATCGAAAAGAACTGCACAGAAAATAAAGCAGAAAAGATTCATTAGAAGAACGCATGCCACATCGGTAGTTCACACCAATAACGTCATTAAACAGCGATGAATCTGGCAGCTATATTGTTTTAGTTTTATTTTAACGGCTGAACCAACTGAGGAGGATTTCTGCTTTTTTTGTGTCTCTGACAATCAAACAAACCTCCAACTCCAGGGTGTAAATATAAAGAAAAGCCTGGAAAAAGATTCTAATGATATTAGAATTAAACAGTTAGAGAAACTAATGTGGTTAATTGACAACAGGTCATTTGGATGATTGAGAATAATTAGTGTCTCTTAGAGAGGCAGAGTCTTTCAGAAGCAGAGATGGGCAGAGAAATCTGTCTACAAAATGTGGAACGATATCAGAATAATATTTAGCCAAACAGTTCAAATCTCAGACAAATCTAAATATTAAAAATCAAGATTGGATGCCAGTGATCTTCAAGCCCCTAGGTGGCGCTGCATTTAAAACAGTCGTGATTCTGTAATAGAAATCACTGCATGAGCTCAGTAACACCTCCAGGAATCATTTTGGTGAACACAGTGTGCCATGTCATCCAGGTTCAATCTCTATCATGCAAAGAAGTAGGCATGCGTGAACATGACGCAGAAACACTGCCATCCTCTCAGGGCCAAGGCTCATTGAAAATGTACTGAGAAGAAAAAAAGAAAACGTGGAAAAGTGGAAAAGTATAAACGTAGAGCTTAGAGTATCAGAGCTTAGATATCAGATATTCAACTTGGTGGCAATAATTGTTTAAAAGTTTGTAGACACATTCTTTAGAGTTTACATCTAAATGCCTTTTTTTTATACACAATCATATTACTGACCCACTGTCACTTAACCTCATTGGTTGTAAAAATGTACCTTCAAATATTGAATTTTGATAACAGTTACATTTTCCACACTTTTATTGCCCCGTCCCGTGTTGCAGCCATCAAATTCAAAATGACTGTTTGTTTTTTTTTAATCCTTAAAATGGCACATTTCCTCGGTTTAAACTTTTAAATATTCAAAAATGAGTTTACGCGATTTGCAAGTCATTGCATTGTTTCTATTTACATTTTACACAGTGTTCCAGGTTTTTTGCAGTTGGCATTATATAAACATTTCAGCCATTCTACAAAACAAGGTTATGATTATTAACAAAAAAAAAACTTTCACAAAAACTAAAACCATCAATCGAATATTTTGTTAATTGCAATAAATGCAAATGCTGCCGAATCATCAGCGACCTGTAGGTGGCGGAGTAAAGTGCGTTAGAGCTCTCTGGCACATCGAATTAGAAGTGTTAGAGCTCTAATAGGTGGATTAATAAGTTGGAAAAGACAGGATGTAATTTGCAGTATATTTATTGATTGATTGATTTATTTATTCAATTTTTTTTTTTTTTATTAGAAACTTGTTTGTGGTAAAAGTAGCTTTAAGGAAATCAGCAGCGCATTATTTTAAAAGGCTCGCAGTGAAGTTAATGCATCTTTCCAGGAAAGCAAATGTCCCTATTATTGTACAGTATTCAATATTTCAAGGCAGTTTCGAGGTTTTTTTGTTTGTTTTTTTTAACTTGTAAGATATTAGATCAGCTTTTCTTTCCATTATTCATTCTACCTTTTTAATATTAGAAACTTAATCTATACTAAAATTAAAGGAGAAAAAAAAGAGTAAAGAAACAAAGTAATGATTTCCAAAAGACAAAAACAAAATCTGTTGCATTTATCATCCGACAATTTAGTGGCTTCAGTCTGAGAAGTTCATATGGATCAGTATTTTCTTTTTCAAAGCAATAAAGAAATGCAACATGTGCCACGCATGTCCTTTTCTTACAGTGTTATACTGTGCACAAAATCTTCGGACATTCATTGCAGAACAGCCCCAACCCCACCCCACCCAATCACAACCCACCCCATCCCATCACACCCCACCCCACACTATGCTGCCCCACCTTGCCCCATTCTGCCCCATTTTCTACTAAAATATCTGGAATATTTGAATATTTTGCTCTAGTTTGAATTACATTGTTATACATTTGAGCAAATGTCTCCAGAGAGAGAGTGAAGACCTCCAATGAAATTTCCTTTTACTTCCAGGATTGGATGTTAGATTGGATGTTAGATTGGAAATATTGTACACTTTACAGCATTGATGATATTTGGTATAATGGGTTTGTGATAACTTCACTATGTTTGTCTAAACACATAAAGAATGTGAAGTCTTGTTGACTTCTTGTTTATTTAATGGCATTTTTATTTATTTTTTTGCTATCAAAAACAGGTTACGACAGGTTACTAATTTGCATGAATTTGAATGAACGCAAACCAAACGGACTGTAATCATAACCTCTTATGTACCAAACAAACTAGCTGACACAAAACAAACAAACAAAAAAAATTCAATTCAATGCAAATCTAGGTAATAAATGGTGTAACCCGTCTCATGGGTCAGGTTTCCTGCACGGTTTTCTCCATCGTGAAGAGTTCTTCCGTTAAAATGCAACTCTCCTCCATTTTACAGCTCAGAACATAATTTCTACAACACTCCCGAGGTGTCCGAGTGTGGGCAGCACCTTTTTTAATTGCTCAACAGTCATGGAGTAGAAGAGAGAGGTAAGGTCCTCTTCCAGCAGAACGTCCAGTGGGACGCTTCTATGTTGTTCCCAGGTTCGAGAAAAAGGTCAAAACAATGAAAAATCAGTAAATTGCCGGGTCGTGTGATGGATCTCATGTGACAAAGAAACTGATTAGAATTTCCTAAGTATGCCTTGTGAATCGACTGCATGTATAGTGATCTTCTTCAGATAATCAGAAGTCACCCTTGTGATCTCTTTAGTCGTCTTCCTACATGGATTTATTGACCCAATGCAGAGACACTGCCACCACCGCTTTTTTATCCTGGCTTTCTTTCTTTCTTTCTTTCCTTCTTTCTTTGCCAAAGTCTGTAAAATCCAACACCATTAAAAATCCAGTTATCGACAATCCCACCTCGGACATCAACAAGAATGAGATCCGATCCCGTAATTCGACACATATAACGACGTCTGAGCTCAAAACATCTGCCGGGAGTGTCGCTTTATGGTCAGGATTAGTGACATCGGCTACAGGAAAAAAAAACGATACGAGTCGGGAACATCAGGTACAGCTGCTGGTTTACTGCTAATATGGGAATGTCCAGAGAATTTACTGAGACATAAATACAGGTCACATGACCAATAAACCCCTAATACGACTAATAAAGGAGATACAGTATATTCAAGAGATATTTGATACATTCAATATTTATTTATTTATTTCATTTTATTCATTCTATTGTTTCATTTCATTTCATTTCATTCTTTTATTTTATTATATTTTAAATGTACTTATCAGACTCTTAGGTTTCTACTCTTCTTATCTATCTACAAATAGATAGATAGATAGATAGATAGATAGATAGATAGATAGATAGATAGATAGATAGATAGATAGATAGATAGATAGATAGATAGATAGATAGACAAAAAGCCATACAGACAACCAAATAGATAGATAGACAGACAGACAGACAGTGAGACAGACAGACAGATAGATAGATAGATAGATAGATAGATAGATAGATAGATAGATAGATAGATAGATAGATAGATAGATAGATGACAATCATGAACTATTTAAATTGAACATTTTAATGTAGTGACCCAAGAAACATCAAATCATCATTTGTATAAAATTTGAGGTTGGAAAAACATCTCTAATAATGTAAATACTGTATAAGGTAACTTTTTTACACACATACTGTACATCCTCATTCATTTCTAGTTTCACTGACATTTTTATAATCCAATCACTTTCCAGACTAAATGATTTGGTTTTGAGCATCTATGAGACCTTTTCTATATACAGTAAGCATCAAAGCTCAATCCATCAACAAACTCTTTTCTTCTTCAGACTGAAATCACAAAACTCTTATACAGACCACAGAAACCCCTTTCTTATATTTTACGCGAGATGGTGTTCCTCATTATACCTTCATGAATAATGGGCTTAGTGATGAATAACTGCATTATGCACCAGGAGCTGTATTACAGAAACATGCAAAGTATGAAATCGGATTAGTTCCCATGACAACTAACTTCAGAGCCTCGTTTGTAACAATAGCTACTGTATAACTATTCAATTTGTCCCTGTTGAAAATAATATCACAGAAACAAGTCATTAAACTCCTTAAGAAAAGTGTATGATGCTTTTTTAAAAGGGTTCAATTTGTATATGTTTTTTGAAAATAGATAGGCCTGCTTTGCTTGCTAGCACAGCATTAGCTTGCTAACTAACACTGCGTAGCATAATGATCATTATTTAAATAAATGAAGATACTTAAATTGTAATATTATTGTGTAAATTATGTTTACACTTTCTGCCATTTCCAGCCTTTATTCATAAAAACCCAATCGATTTTTTTGGGCCTGGGGTGCAGTCAGCATTTACATTCATCCCAAAGGTGTTCAAAAGGGTTGAAGTTTTAAATCAGACCTCTCGAGATCTTCCACTCGAACCTATACAAAAAAGAAATAAACCACAATAGTAACCACTATCGAATCTGGAACAGTTTTAATGGTCATAATGGGAATCGTATTGGCTTTAATGTAAACTGTAATAGTCCCTGTGTTTCTCGATTAAACATTTGTTGCCTTCTAATACCATTAAGGACCAATTGAACATTTCTAGTAACTTTTTCAATCACAAGTAGGTGTCTACTTGACTCCATTAGAGACCATTACAATGTCATGCAACCTCCAGAATCCAGTAAGTTTCTACACCAGGTCTTTTTGATTTGATGCCAATGATTTTATGATGCATACAAATGCATTACTTCATAGAAACCAGTTTTTAATAGTAAACAGCTGATAATTACCAACAACCATAAAAAAATCTAATCAAATGGAATTTTTTAAAAATTTCTTATTAAACCTTGTAAACAATTTGATGGAATATTTTTAAGGAACTCGCTGTCCATCAGGATTAATGCGAGCTCGGTGTGAAAAACAAATCCTAGCTGCTGTTGAAAGATTCCTGGCTGATGATGAAACATGGATGAGATGTAGTCCAGGTTTGCTCAGAGGTGGGACAATTTGTTTGTGTTGCTGTTCTTTCTTGTCTTCCCCCGTATAAACAGAATGCAGTTTTAGGAGTCTCCTTGCTTTCCAGCTTGGTTTTGGATCCTACAGGCTAGCCCGGGGCTGATTAGGGTTTTTCCAATGGATATTCAGACGCCAAGATAAAACAAATAAACGAATAAGTAAATAAATAAATAAATAAATAAAAACACTCAGCTCATACGTTCAAAGAGACGATATCTGTGCATCTACATCGAAGCAATAAAGCCGTATTAATATTTAATCAAGGCATTTCGCTGGGAAGTACGGGCACTTTTTTGAAAGCCGATCTCATTCTGGCTCTGACGTTGTTCCAGCTGCTTCAATCTGTCATCACGGGTCCAGAAAAAAAATACAAAAAAATCAAAAGCTGCTCTTTATGTAAAGCCAGTATTCATAAAGCTTAATAAGAGTGCTTATAATACAATCCGATGAGGTAACAATTTGAAACAGATTTTATGTTTAAGCCTTCCATCCATCCACCTGTCGATCCATCAATTTACCCATACACTCATATATCCATCCATCTATGTATCCATCCATACCTCCATCCACCAACCCAATCTATCTATCTATCTATCTATCTATCTATCTATCTATCTATCTATCTATCTATCTATCTATCTATCTATCTATTCAATCATCCATCCATTTATCCATCCATCCATCCATCCATCCATCCACCAATCCAATCCAGTCCAATCCAATCCAATCGATTCAACTAACCATCCAGCCATCTGTCCATCTATCCATCCATCCATCCATCCATGCATCCATTCATTAATTTCAATCCAATCCATCTAACTAAACATCCATCCATCCATCTATCCATCCATCCATCCGTCCATCCGTCCATCTGTCCATCTGTGCATCCATCCATCCATCCATCCATCCATCCATCCATCCATCCATCCATCTATCTTCTGCCAACCCTGGGCCACAACTACATTCACACACAGATACACTCTGAAAAGCTTTCATACAGTACAAACCATTTGGGAATAGCAGTAAGCATATCATACATGTATTTGGACTGGGGAAAAAACTGAAAAAAAACCCAAAGGAAACAGCCTTATTTTATTTTTGGCTTATGTTTAATTATTTATTTTAAGAGCATTAAAAGCTCCAAATTGGCCATTTGCCTTTTTTTTTTTTATATATTGTTGTAAAAAAGCACAACCACTTTGATGAATTCTATGGCTTTATGTATCAGGCTATAATATAAACATTTCTGTGCCTAATCAGGTCTTAGAACAAGTTAAATACGAACACATACTGTACGTGTTATTGCAGAAAATCTGTAATAACAAGAGTTATGATGGTTCGTCTTACGATTTTTCGATCTTCCGATGACTATAGCGATGCGTTAAAATTGTCGAAATATTTAGCATTTTGCACATCAGGCAAACGCAGTGATGAACAGTAACTAAGTAAAAAATAATTCATTACTGCTTTTAAGTAGCTTTTTCGCATATCTGTACTTTACTTAAGATACTTTTCCATTTGGGTGGACTTTTACTTTCACTACATTTCAAATTTAAGTTCTATTTTTAGTCAATGACAATCAGTCGATCTTTTTTATTTATAAGTGAATTAAACTGTTTTAACATGCAGCAAGTCACCAGTCAGGGTCGAGCGCGTTTTAAACTTGTTTTGATTGGCGCTTGGTGCATCTACTGATCACTAACATACAGTTTTTCATCGGTTCAACAGCAAGCAGAACATTTAGAGAGAAATAAATGATGAAGAAACTCCAGACTCGAACTCTCCACAACACACGTGATCCTATTGTGTGATTCTTTTGTTTAAATAGTAAAAAAATAAAGGTTTTGGACTCATTAGAATTGTAACAGAAATCAATTAGTGTTTGAGTCATTAATATCATTCTATTAATAGCTCAGTGTACTGAGAGTCACATTCGAGTCTTTACACATCAACTAAGTTGATTAAGTGAAGAGTCCTGTGATAAATCACATTACTTTGGATACTTATGTACATTTGAGGGCAAATAATGTTGTACTTTTAGTCAAGTGAAAGTTTAAAAGGAGCATTTTCAGTTCTAGAGTCACACTACCACACTACAGATATAGTGACAGAAAGCTTTATGTTTTGATCATGGAGTTGCTGCTGAATGAGCACAATCCAGTTCAAAATATGCAATTGAATTGCAGTAATCATAGACAACGACGTGTTGCGTTTCCGACCTGCATAAAAGTGATGCAATTTCTGTTCTGCCACTGAAACATCTGTGTGCGAGATAAAATCCGCGCTTTTATCGCTGTCTTGATTAGTGTGTCGTCATGCTTCAGGATCAGAAGCAGTAAGCAAACAGGGAAGAATTGAAGGATTTTCAGATGCTCGGCTGCACCGAGCATCTGAACTCTACAGCCGAGACGTTGAATCATCTGGAGCTCTCTCAAGAAAATGCGACGACGTTTTTAAAAAGAAAGGTCCAGGAGAGTGAATAGATGAGTTAATGGTGCATCCTGCATGATCAGTTCCAATAGAAAAAAAAGGACAAAATATATGTAGCCTTTGAATGAATTGATAGATAAGCAGATAAATGGATGAATTATCAGCCTTGATGAGTCATCGGTGATCCATCATCTGCTCGTATATTCTGAAACTCCATTAGCTGCAGCTACTTCATCAAATAATTCAATAGCTCGTAATGCCTTGTTTTTACATCTAGTTTTTTTCCTCCATTAATTGCACCAAGAAGAATGACACCATGGCAAATGAGCAGGGCATGACTGAGGGTGTAGTAATGGAGAGGAGGCGAGTTCGCAGCAGCACCAGACGCTCGGATAATTATCGTGTTTACCTCGGTGCATAAGGAAACTCCGCGGTAGGTGCACGGGTTAATAATACGCCGCTAATAAGTGACAAACGCACCTCATTCACTTCAAAGCACACTTTAGGAAATGCAGAGTGGATGATTGAATGTGACGACACATCTCCAGGTGTTTCACTCAGCCGTAAATGTCTTATCGAACCACTGTGTTGATTTGAACTTGGGACCTAGCGATCAGAACTTGATCAAGACCTAGCGATCAATGTCTTAACCACTGAGCTTCCACAACAATAAATACTTGTCAACGGTTATACGTTTTTCTCTTGTCTCTCTTCTTTGCTGTTTGTTTGGAAGTTTGGGTTTGTGAAGTCGTAGCTCTTTTTGATACAACAGTGTTAAGCCATGATTTCAAAAGATTTACAGAAGTCAAAATCACATTATTTTAGAGCGCGAACATTTGGGCGCGTTTCCAAAGCGTTTTGAAGAAGCGTCTAGTTCCCTCGGAGGGCTTGGGTTACATACGTAACCTAGAGACTTTACGCTGTATATACAGTAAGTGTAGCTTATGTACGATTTGTTTGTGACCAGATTGTAGCTGAAGATGCATAGACAAAAAAATGGTTTATAGTAAAAAATTAAGACATTTCTCACTCATAATCAGTGTTGTGCTCGTTACTAAAAAATAGTAACTGGTTACAGTTACTCGTTACTTCATTCAAAAAGTATCAACTTTGTTGATCACTTACACCAAAAAGTAATGCGTTACTATTAAAAGTAACTTTTTAGTTACTTTTTTAAAGAGCGTTCTTTAATGTAACCATTAATGCCCTTTTATGTGTTATAGTCTACAAACACAAAACTGACTGAAACACAAAGTCATTTTTAAACACTATTTTATTAAAGTCAGAGCAGCACAAACTGAATATATCACAAGGTTTTTTGAAATAAATAACAAAACAAGCTGAATAATATATTCACAATCAAAAACTAAAGTGCCTTCTGCTGTTGTGTTGAGCTCCTAAACATGTTCCTTTCACAGCTGAAGTATGAAAACTTTCAACAATGTAGAACAGAACACCGGGTTTGCTTCTAGCTTCTAGCTTCTAGCTTCTAGCTTCTAGCTTTGTCGAGGGGTAAAGTTTTTGGAGGTGTTGCTATCACAGTAGATACGACCTTCAAACCAGAAAGACACAGCTTCCATTTGACTAAAAGATTTTTATCTTTATGCTCAACTAAAGTGAAATAATGAGCATATTCCACTTTGAGAAACTCGTCTTGCTCTCGCCTTGACTCGCCGTTACTGCCGCACAGACCTGAATAAACGGAGACACGCCCACAGTGCGTCTTCTTCCTGTTTACAGTGGTTCATCCACCAATCCTACAATGCATCTCTGCTGTAAGCAGGCTAGCCTGTGGTCTACACTTCAGCCCAAATTCATTCATTTAAAAAAGTAACAGGTAACGCACCATACGGTAACGGTAACCGTGTTACTTTATTTAAAAAAGTAACACGTTACAGTATTAGTTACTGTCAAAAGTAACGCGTTATTAGTACTGTCCAACACTGCTCGTAATATTACGCTCGATTAATTTTACATTGGCATAAAACTCAACCTAAGTAGCCTCCTGCAGTCCTTAATATTTAATTAAAGTGTAATAAAAAAGTGTCTTGAATCCAAAGGTAATCTTGAAGAAATCAAAAAATCGGTTTAATCCCGTGAACAAGAAAACAACATGGAACTAATGCGTTAATATCAACAAGGAACGAGACATAAGATAATGGTGATTATGGATATTTAATTAGGACGTGAACTGACAGTAAAGTACCATTTAATCCCTCTCTGCAATTAATCAGAGCTCCTGAGTGTCCCACCTACCGATTCACACAATAACAAGATACATTAAAAATGTTTTTTTTGGTTTTTTTTAGATCAAGCTCTCAGCATTTAATGCGATTTGTTATACAATTTGCAATAAAGCTGTAATGGGTCCTCATAAATTCTCTTGGCGCAGAGGTGAAATATTATAGCGTGCGAATATTATAGCATGAAAATGTCTGTATGTACTGCAAATACCTTTGAGATGTAACTAAAGAACTTCCTCCTACACTTCTCCAGATTATAGATGTCCACTTGAGGAAAGGTGTGAGGTGTGGGTGTGGATGAAGAAATGCATCACGCATTCAAAATGGCCTCAATTCAAACGTTTCAAAATCTAAAACAGTTTGCCGTTATCTATATAAATATACTGTTGATTTGAACATGCCAGTTCATTTTGCTTCTAGAATATTTACTTCACTCTTCTGGGAAGATGATCCACTAGATTTTGGAGTGTGCTTTTGAAGATTTTGCTCAAGCTTCACACACAAGCATGAGGAAGCCTGGGGTGCGGTCAGCGTTCCAAGTCATCCCAAATATGGTTAGGAGAGTTGAAGTCAATGCTTTAAACTAGGATGTATAGGAGCAGAAAACCTGCTGAAACTGGTTTAGGTCTCCTACACCAAATGAAGGCAAAATTTAATGCTACCACATCCAAAGACGTTTTGTGCTACCACTTTGAAGATGAACCACAGTACCAGGTGGTACTGGTTAAGGTTCTGGGTTACCGTTTAGAAGTTCGCGTTTCAAGCTCCAGTATAGCCAAGCTGCCACTCTCTCCGAGGCCCTTGAGCAAGGCCCTTAACCCTGTGTTCTGTGTTCCTGGTGTGCTGTAACAAAGCTGAACCTGTGCTCTGATCCCAGCTTCTTAACATTACTGGTATATGTGAAGAAAGAATTTCACTGTGCTATAAAGTACACGTGACAAGTTTAAAGCACCCTTATGAGGTGATGGCAACAACTTTCAGTCCTAGCTTTGTTTACAAGAAAGTACTTTATTTGTCTAATTTCCACACTATCACCTTTAAAACAGTCCCCTTGAGCAGCAATACAGCACCCCAGCTTTCCTGCAACTTCAGGAACGTGTCTTAGAAGTCTTTTTTTTAAGCATGTCAAGCACCTTCTGTGATTCACACTGGATGTCTGTAATGGTGTCAAACCAGAGACCTTTGGGCTGGATCTTTATTTTTAGGAAGAGGGCGAAGTCCGTTGAAGCCAAACCCAGGGATTAGGGTGGGAGCATAAGTGAGATCCAGTTGTTTCCTGTGAGAACGTGCAAGAAGAACTCAGGATGCGCTAGTGGTCACAGACGTGTTAATGCATGTGGTCAGATTAGCACCATTTGCACAGTTTCTGATGTACACCGGACGATGTCTTTTATCACACTGACTTAAGATCGGTGCTTCCTGCGATTGTGCGTGCAACCTTGTGCTGCCATCTGTTGGCGTGCAACAAAACTGGTCGTTAAACCTTTTGACACCACCTTGTTTGTGGCTATGGAAAAGTCAGGTGCAACAATTTTTCCATATTTTTGACAACCATGTGAACAAACACACAATAGCCTGGGCACCTGGGGTATATCATCACCATGTTCTTCTCTCCCCATCACCTTTAGTTCTTCTGGTAATGGATTTTGTTTTAGCCTCTGTATCTTGTATTGCTTCAATTTCTTCAGGGTTTGTCACCTGACTGTGCTAACACTTTAAATCAGTTGCTTTCTAAAGGTGACTCCGTCCCCAAAAAGAAAAGAAATGTCACTAGATCTTATTTCCTTCAGTTGCCGCATCGATTTTTCCCTGGTTTTAAATCTCAGGGCGTTTTCCATCTCAATTACTGATTTCTTTTTCCCATCAAACACGCACATGTAAAAGCGATATATGCCGCGGTCTCTGCCGGATTCAGCCATGTAAATCGGTGTGACTGCCTCACACCGAGAACCGACAGCAACATCGTCGCCGGCGTTGAGTAAATTGCGGGGGAGGTGTGGATCACCGAACGCCACCAAACGCTTGAGTGACAGCGCATGTAGCTGAGTGCACAAGAGACCCTGCTCACACGGACACGTGTCGGAACGTGCCAACGGTGGAGATTGAATAATTAAAGAAGCACATGAACGCACCGCAAATAGACACACTGCGTTCTCCGTCTGAGAGTGTGTGTGTGTGTGTGTGTGTGTGTGTGTGATCACTGCATTATTTAAACTCCTGCGTTTTCCCTTCCTCACACATTTCTAGGTATTTTTTTTAGATATATTATCTAATATTTTTCTATTGACAATCGAAATATCGACGCAAATGCCGAGCTGGAGTCAACTGGCCTTAATAAGTGAGGAATATGTGAATAATACAATAAACATATATCAAATTTTTAAAGCATTTGGGACACCTGACTTTTCCAGCCACATGTGGTTCTTCTTCAAACCTGTACCACAAGGTTTGAGGCGAAAGCATAAAATCTTCCCTTCATTCGAACTAGGAGACCCAAACCTGTTTCAGCGTAACAATGCAACACCGTGTGCAGAAAATCAGCTCCATGAAGATATGATTTAACTAGTTTGGAGTGGAAGATCTAGAGCTTGCACCCTTTTCAACAACTTTGGGATGAATTGGAGCGTTGACTGCACTTCAGGCCTCCTCACCTAATCTACATTAGTACCTGCCCTTACTAACAGCCTTGTAGCTGAATGATCTCACTTCTAAAACATCTAGTGGAACATCTTCCCAAAAGAGTGGAGCAAATAGGGACTATATGTGGAAAGGGGTTTTCAATAAGAAGTACATACCATCGTCATGGTTATGTGTCCACAAAACTCTTTTAATAATCATATATTGTCCTTTGTCCTTATTATTATTATTATTATTATTATTATTNNNTATAATAATTATACAAAAATATATATATAAATAAATAATCTGCTACTAATTCATTAATAATAATAATAATAATTGTATAATAATTATGATAATAAATGCTTAATTCATAATGAATAAATTATGATTTTCTGTGTGTATATTTGGTTTGCTATATACTGTAACACAGTAATTTATATTATATAGAATGACATGGAAATGACATTCAATCCATTCTGCACAGTCGAATGCATTATGATTCCTATTTTCCAACCCAAAAATAAAATAATCGCATATATCAAATCAGCAAAATAACGTTAGCTTTGTGTTTTTTTCCAGCTGCACTTGTTTCTACTTAAAATTGCGAAACAGAGCGGCATCTATGCAAATTCACCGGTTTTACAGCCGCTTGATTTACCGTCGTGTGGAGCCACTCATGGTGCGGCGACTGCACAAATTAATACCTCCATGGAGCATGGATTACATTTGCAGAAGCCATTTTATGCTATTTGAAAACAAAACTATACCATTACACCAGGCATTGGTAATAAAAATGTCGATTTTTTTTGTTGAAGTTTTTTCTTTTTTAGAATTTTTTGAAAAACATCTCATATTCTATCCACTCATTTCCTCTTCCGGATATCTCGAAAGCATTCAAATTGTGTCAGACTGAACGCGGAGTCAATCATTTCCTCAGAAGTCGAGATGTAGTCCGGAAAAAAAACCCCAAAAAAACGATTGCATATTTGATCAGTTAAAAACAAACAAAAAAAATTCTACACTTCACTTTGCCACATGAGGAATTATCCACTCGTTGGATGAAGGTGCTTTTTTTTCTTTCTTTTTTTTTTTAACGAGCCTTTCGTCCACCCAAATTGGTGGCACTGACTAATGATCAGACTGCAGCAATAGCGCAAGCAGGAGGGCCGGAGCTATAAATAAAGAAATAAAACAGGTCTAACGGTGACAGCTTGACTCTTAATTAGGATGAACCTGCAGTAAACACAGTTCGCTTTCCTCCTTGAAGCTGCATCTTATGAAATGCATAAACTCAGGGAGCGGAGCGTTGCGTTGCGTAACCAGCGTCTGTAAGGCAGGGTATTGAGTGAAGCAGGCTTGTGTGGGTTTTGATATTCAGACAGCGGTGATGCGGAAATATAAACCAGGCTGTGTGCTTATAGAGAGTGGACTTATGGAGATCTGCCTCTTGGGATCAGGAAAAAAAAAATGGATCATCCAAAAGGCATGCAGGCACGGACGCCCAGTGATTTGGAAGTCCTCAGGATTTTTTCCATAATGCTAAACAATTTGCATTGTCACTTCAAGTAGCCTGAAGAGAATTATGTATAGTATAGAGAGGACACACAGCACAAACACACAGCTCAGGGGAGGAGATGGAGTGCTGTTGTCTCACTCATGGTTATTTTTTTTTTAAAAGTGGTTCACATTAGATGTAAATGTATTAATTTTGCAGTGACTAAAAGACCGAGAGAAGAGAATTAAGTGATAAGGATCACACACCTGTAATGCATTTCACTTCATAATGTTGGTGCTACACAATTCTATTGGATGTCTAATAAGGACTTGGAGACCCAAAACTTTCAACATGAAAATGCGTCTGGGCACAAATCCAGCCTCTTGATCTCCTGCTTTGACCCCAACACTATTAAACACACAATCAGTACCTGATTTTACCGACACACTCTCGCTGAATGAACACCATTAATTTGAGTTGTGTAGACAAAAGCTGCTTACAAAATATATATGTTCATCATGGCATCTGTTGGTGGGTGGATTTATTTATTAGGCAGCAATTAAACATTTTGTCCTCAAACTTGACGGACAAAGTAGAAGAAATGTGCAAATGTGTAAATATTCGAGCAAATTTTGACACATTGTGACGTCTAGACGTCTGGGTCAGAGCATCTCTAAAACTGCAGCTCTTGTGGGATGATCCTGGTCTGCAGTGGTCAGTATCTATCAAATGTGCTCCAAGGAAGGAACAGTGGTGAACCGGGGACAGGGTCGTGGGGGGGGTGAGGCTCATTGATGCATGTGGGGAGCAAAGGCTGGCCCGTGTGGTCCGATCCAACAGACGAGCTCCTGTAGCTCAAACTGCTGAAAAAGTCATGACTGTTTTGGTGGTCATTGGTGGTTTTGGTGGTCATGTTGTATATATATATATTATTCAGCTTTTGTTTAACCCAGCTTTTAGACCTTCTGCCTCACAGTGAAGAGCGCACTTGCTACTAGAATCCACACACCCACACAGCCTAATTACTAAATTCTTAGTAAAATTCAGATTCATTTTTTGATTCATTTACTCCTCACACAGCTCTGACAGAAGTTCTAACCCAATCACAGCTCACATTAATTCCTTCTTTTTATTTCATCGTTTATTTTCCATCTCTATGAATACAGAAAAAGCTATTTTTTTACTCCTCAGTAAAATCCCCTGGTATTCAGGGACTGGTGCTGCACCCCAGCATGTATGTCTGAGCTCCTGCCTTTGTCTCCTCAGAACCTGTACGTGCCTGTGTTCCTGTTTTTTTCTTTTTGTTTTTTTAGCTGTTGTTTTTTTATACATCTCCTCCTTCTCCTTCTGATTCGTCTCTGTTCCTCTACATCTTATTACTTCTCTCGCTGTCCCTCCATCGATATACGATGTATGATGTAGCTCCGTTGTTTATCGTGTTCCTGCTGTAGGAGCAGTGACGGTTCAAGTATTTTCCATACGGTAACTAAATATGGCATAGACATACGCGTTGTTTTCTTCGTTCTCTCCTTTTTCTGTCTGGATTTGTTCTCCTGGGTAGTCAGGAAACTTTCTTGATCTGTTTCAGTACTCCGGTGTACTGCTTCCAGCTTGTCACTGATAATAAGATGCATGCAGAGAGTCGACGTTATGGCCAGGTCCTGGGTCGTGTTTTTGAACTTGTAGTTAGCTTGATTGCTACAGATGGCTCGTAAACACCGGATAGCAACAGTCACTTCAAGTTGTTTAAGTGGGTCGGTCCTGGCATCACTTTCCAGAACTAAATTTGAGATTTCAATTCCCAGGATACTTACACAGGTTTCCTAATCAGCCAGATGGTTGAGGTAGAAACTTTCCAGCTCTTTGGGTAAACTAAACAATGATCAACTTTAGCACAGTGATTTGTGGTGCTTTAAAACAGTCGTTCGTGTTAGCAACTAGAGGTTACATCCTTTTCAAGAACAGCATGTCCTGAAGAGATGTATTCACCTAATACGACAGCAATCTACCAAGTATTCATTTCATATCCTTGTATTCTGTTTACAGTTAAAAGGGTGAGCTTAGGAAAATGATCTGGCAATAAAAGAAGAAAAAAAATAAAAAATAAATCAAGTAGCCCAGAAGTAGAAACCTAGAAGTGACTTTTCAACCTTGCTTATTGATTTATTATTTATTAGTTATACTCAAATATTCTCACTTACTTAGTGTTTCAATGAAGTATAAGTCTGTAGTCAAGATCCCATTGGCTATGCATGGAAATAATCCTGTGTTTTTATTTGTTATTTACTGTTAATTGGTTTATTTATTGTTGATGTCTAATTAATGTATAAGTCTGATGTCAAGAACTCAATTGCCAGCCAAGTCTAGACAGTCTACTTAATAAAAGAAAGTAGATATTTAATAGTAAAACGTTTTATTTCAGTTTTTATTATATTGTTTATTTATTCATCTCTTGTTTACTGGTTTCAATATATTCCAGAAATTTCCATTTAACAAAATGATGAAGAAGTCTGTAGTCAGGTTCTGCATTGCTAGTCAAGTCTAGACAGTCTACCTAATAGAAAAAAGTAGACAAAACAGAAAACATGCCTTATTATCAGGTCGGTGTACGTTATGGTAAATTTTTATTTTAGAAAGAAAATATGAAAAAGGACCATTATTTTTATTTTCTTTTATTACTCCAGAAGAAACCTACTGAAAAACAAGTCATATTTTTTGTCGATGCACAATCAAAGGGAAACTAAAACAGAAAAATGCTTGATTTTGCAGAAGAAACATGTCACAGTGGTTTCAGATTAAAAGTGGGTGGAGCTTATACGGTCTATATGGTAGTGTTCAGCACAAAATCTTACCTCTTCAGATGGAAACCCCAAATACTCTGATATTAAAGAAGGCGACATTCATCTTTTCGCCATTCTAACAGTATATTTAGGTAAGGTTTCATTCTAACTAACCTGCTTCATCTTCCAGCTACAGGATCCAGCCGCTCATTCGGGTTGCATAAACTTCCTGTGTCAAATTAAAAAACATTATTTTTCTGTTTCAGTTTTTCCTTTGATTTTCTTTTTTATCGTGTGTACACAAAGAAACAGGAAAAATACTTGTTTTTTCATAGTTTGGTTCTGTGTTCTAAAAAGAAATCTAATAAAATAAATAATCGTCCTTTTTCATTATCTAAATTCTCTTCCCAAAATAAAAACTGAATGACCCCAAAGGTACACGGACCTCAGAACTTTCCTTTTGCTTCTCCCGTTACGGGTCGCTACATCGGATCCTCCGCATGTTCGATTTGGCACGTTTTTAACGCCGGATGCCCTTCCTAATGCAGCCCTCCCCATTTATCCGGGCTTGGGACCGGCACTAAAAGTGGCTTTGGTTGGTTCCCTGCCAGGGGATCGAGCGCCGCATCCTGACCACTAGACCACCAAGGACCTAGACTGTATAAGTTTATAACCGTATTTATTGATTTGTCATGCATTGTTTATTGGTTTGAATATATTTCATATATTTAAATTTAATAAGACGTTGCAATGATGTATAAGTCTGTAGTCAAGAACGTCATTGCTAGCCAAATCTAGAGAATCTAGATTTGAAAATAGAAAACATTACTTATTATAGGTTTTATCATTTTCTTTTTAATATATTCCAAAATCTTTATTGCTAGCCAAATCTATACAGTCTAGATCAGTGGTCCCCAACCCCTCGGCCCGCGGACAGACACCAGGCTGTGGGTCAATAGGTACTGAGCCGCACAGAAAGAATACATAACTTACATTATTTCCGTTTTATTTATTATCTGATTATAAACAATGTTTTATTTTGGAAAATGACCAGATTCTCTCCTCCACATCTGTCTATGACTCACTCTTGATGCATGTCATGATGCCTCGGTCACATATCTTACCTCCATCCACTACCTACTGAAAGGGGCTTCAGCCACTAACTCGTAATACATTACTGCTAAATTCAAACCCCCAAGCGAGCAAAATGAACAAAAAACAACACAGTGGATTCAGGATTATTATTATTATTTAGAAAATACCAGTTTTTATGCCGGTCGTATCATTTTATTTTGTTGTATTTATCTGCCACACTTTAAAGGCCGGCCTGTGAAAATATTGTCTGACATTAATCCGGTCCGTGGCGCAAAAAAGGTTGGGACCACTGGTGTAAATAATACAAAAAAAGCAAACATTAAAAAAAAGAAAAAAACAAAACAAACGCTTATTATAGATTTTATATTATTTTTTATTGCTTTTTATTCTTACATTGTTTATTTGTTTGATTATATTCAATATACTTACTTAATAAGATTTTAAATAATGATAATTTATAATCATTATGATTATAATAAAAGAAAGTGGATATTTGGACAAAATCTAATTGTATTGTATGTTTGTTAAGCTTGTTTCTTTATTTGTGTTTTATTGTTTATTGCTTTTAAGATGATTCGTTGATGTTTAAGTCTTTAGTCAGGAACTATATTGCTAGCAGAGTCTAGACAGTCTTGAGAAATCTAGAAATGTCAATAAAAGTGAGATTATTTCAAGATCAAGAGTCAAGAGTGTTGTCGAGTCTTTACTTCAACTAGTCACCTTTATTTGTACTAAACACCAATGACAAGGCAGTTTTCTGTGAAAAAAAATAAATATCCTTTTCAAATTTTTGCAATTCGATACCAGGAACATATTAAAACCATGACTAAATCCATGTCAATACAGAAAACCTCTGAAGATCAAACTCGACCCCTTCAGCTTTAGATTCATGAATCTGCACGTAATTAAAGTTTCTTTCCTACTCTGAGCTCAACCACACAGCAAGTGCTGTGCAGATTTAACTTTAAAATGGTATTTTATTTCCATCTGGCCCAGTATTATGACATCAAACCATAAGACCTTTCTACTTTGGCATTAAAGGAGTACTTTTCATGCAATAAGCTTCCAACTTTCAAACCTACTGCTGTTCTAATGGCCTTCTGCTACGTAAATTAGACCTGAAGGCCCGTCAGCGCTCGTCACACTTCGCACAGCAGGAGCTGGCAATTTGGATCCACTTACAATTCCCTTTTTTTGTAGCGTGTGTTTGTCAGATTCCCCAGAACGTTCACTGTGCCTTTCTTACTGACGAAACCAGTATACCAATATCAAAGGTTTGGTTTTTATTTATACAAAATTGCTGTTCAGTTCCGAAATATGTCGAACACTGTCTTTATTTGCTGTAGATGATAACAGTAAGTATTCCAGTCCATGCATGTAACTATAAATAGATACAATGTATACATCAAATTACCAAAATTGACCAAAATTTGAAAAAAAGAAGTATTTTAGCAAATAAGGTTGCAAGCACCATTTTAGTGGGTGCAGGAATGAAGACTTGGTGATCCACACTTCAGCAAACACAATATAATTGTGTAATCAATCACAGTAAAAAAGAGCCAAGACTGTAGGCAAATGGATTAAAGAGCAACTTTTAGTTTCAGTCATGATGTTTAGAGACATTTGTGGAATTGCCTGACTATGGTGGAATTCTCTGATTCTAAAGAAGGGACTATGGATGGTACAAAATTTGGAAGTTTGATATAAGCAGTGTGTTTTAATTATTTTAATGTTTTAAAATTGTAATATTTCCCCAGGAAGTGGTGCTGTCTTGAAGTGTGTTGCATGGCTATAGGCCATGGTATATAAAGACGCCAAGATTTTGTAAACAAAATCTCCTCTAAGATACAGCCACATGTGCTATATAGGTTTTGCTATCATAGTCATTGTCCCATTATAGGTAAACTGTTTATCTGAATATTCACAATTCATTTGGAGTATTTGTGAGTTGTACTCTGAAGATAATATCTGCCAAATTAAGTGATGATCTGGGTTTTTTTTTAGTTTCAATGGAAATCTCGTTAAGTCAATTAGCATCAAATGGTGCGTCGAAATCAGCTCAACCAAGCAACCTAATTCTTCTTGACTTTTACATTTTGGACAAAGTTTTTTAAACATGCATCCGAATTAAAAAATTTGTTCGGAATAATTCCTTAAACCCTTCTTGATGAGTATGACACATAATTTATACTGTAGCAGTTCATTTGGGGTGCCTTAGACACTCTAACTGAAAAAGAAGAAGAAAAGAAGAAGAAGAAGAAGAAGAAGAAGAAGTAATAGATTAAAGTAACAGTAGGCTGCCTACATACTGTACCTTCATTGCCCCCCGAACACCCCCCCCCGAACACACACACACACACACACACACACCCCATTAATAAAACTCTGGGGAATGATACCAGTAACTCTGCTTTGCATCAGGCAGCATCACACCACCACATAATTGATTGTTTTCCTATAACAGCACCCCCCCAGGGGGTTTCTTCTTTATTCCTTACATAATATAAGCAGGATTAGAACTGTGTCTCAGAACACACATAAAAGCTTTTTCAAATTCCGACTGAACAAACAGTAGAATTAACCTTCTTTAATTCCATGCATCACTTTATACGCAGAGAATCCCTGACCTCTGGGGACTGTAGCATGCTGGATTGTGAAAGTGCTTTCCCTCTGAAAGCAGATAGAAGAGGGAATTCTTTCTGATAATCAAGGTTCGATTTGTCAATGCCATCTCTCAAGTGTGCGTTGAACCATATGGGGTAACCATTTTATGTACATGTGAAAATTTACATCCTTCGTATACTGCATATACCAGGCGTTTTTCTAGAAGATAATGAGTACAACACGAGACAGAAGTGCTATTTTATAAGTTTTACAGATGTCATTTAAACAGCTGGCATTTGACGAGCACTACCGAGTTTGCTGACGGATGTCTGCCATGTCAGTAACTGTGAATGAGTCTCCTGAGTGGTGCAAAAAGAGCTCACAAGTTTAAATGCCAACAATGTGATCAACCATCTGTTAAAAAAAAAATAAAAATCTAGCAAAATGGACAAAAAGTTCAAACTCGGCCAAAGGAATTTTTTACCCTTCTCTCTATCTCACTATCTGCCAAGTTAAACATGATCCTTTGTCCAGTGTTTCTGTTTCTTTCTTCTCTTCGGATCTGCCTGATTCATCCAGAAATCCTACCTCTGGATGGAGTTGTCTTCAATTAGAGACCACTATGTGTGAATATGGTTCCACATCAACAGCATAAAGATCTATGAAGTTACTGAGCAACTCAAGAACTTTGAGACTGCTACAGTATAATGGCTCAGAACTACAGGTTGCATGAATAGTTTCGCATTTAAACACCTATCACTGAACACTACATCTTAACAATTATGGAATGTAATGAATGGACATTCGGTGTTGAGGTTGAAGATGTTTTTTCTTTTGAGTCTGGTTCCTCTTAAGGTTTTTTCCTCATGAATTCTCTGGGAATTTTTCCTTGTCACAGTCATTATTGGTTCGCTCATTAGGGATACACTTTTATACAATTATAAGTAGCAAACTTACAGACACTAAACTTCAGAGACTGCAAGTTAAGAAATACAAATACTTTGTTATTGTACTTAAATAGTTTTTCCTGGTATCAGTACTTTATTTCACTATTCAATTTTTTACTTCACTTTTACTTTTTTATTCATTTAAAAATTACACAAATATTTGTTCTTTCTTCTTAAATCTTTTAAACAGACTTGTTACTTCAGTTTTAATCTATTTGGTGACTTGATCAATATTTTTTCTTCTGATTGCGCCGTTTTCATCAACCTGTTTCCTGTCATTGCGCTGCTTTTTCAATCCACAGGTATATCATTTCCTGACTCTCACTCACAGATGTAGACTAGTTTCTGAAGATAATGATGAGCAGGCAGAAGGCAGTAAGAAGTCTGCGATTACGTGGATGAGCCAGAGGAAGTCAGTGATGTAAACATGACTGAGAACAAAGACATTCATGATCATCATCATCTTTTCTCTGCTTGTGTTTTATATGGTGGATATTCAGCCTGGATACATTCATCAGGTAACTTTTTTTTTGTATTATAATATTATGATGTGAGGTCCAGTTACAGGTTACTTGAGTACATGTCAGAGCCCAAACTTTTTTTACCTTAACTTGAGGGAAAAAGTGTAGTCAGAACTTCAACTTTCACCAGAGTCTTTTAAAACATGAGTATCTGTACTTCTACTCGAGTGGAGGATGTGTGTACTTTTGCCACCTCTGCCACACTTATATACTCTTTATACAAGTTCATAACCTCTTTAACTCTGTAAAGTTATATTGGGATATTGTCCATTGTTAAATTCGCTCTACAAATAAAAATGAAATGAATTGAATTGAATGAGTCTGGATTTACAGATTTTCTTTCAGGAAATAGAGTTCAAAACAGTCAAATATATTGAAAAGGCTCAATTTTTAGGAAGCAACATTCATTAGAAGGTATAATGTCCAAATGATAAGTAGTAGCTAAGTGGTTAAGATGTTGGACTTCTGATCAAAATGCTGCAAGTTCAAATACCAGTACCACCAAGTACCACTGTTGGGCCCTTTAGCAAAGCCCTCAAACCTTAAGTGCTTAGTTATATGATTAAAAGTTGTTCTTTTTTTTAAGGGCATATGCCATAAATGTAACAGATGGTAATTATAAAGGAAAACAGCTCTTTATTTTTTTATTGCTCTGAATGAAATTATTATATAACTTTTAGTTATTGCTCTCTGTTTTTAGCAGTTCATTTTTATTTGAAGAGGCTTTTAAAAATGGATATTGTCTCAAAGCAGTTTTACAGAAATAAAGCGATTATAAAAGAATGTATGAATTTAGTGCCTATAATTGTGTGCCTTATTATTGTAAGTTTATCCCTTTTGCTTGATCTCTGGCACCAACACAAAATGGAACAATAATACAAATAGTGCAAAAATCAGTTGACATGAACTGATACTAGGGTTGAAGTTTCGATCAAAGCTGCATGAACTATGTATTTTTCCCCTCTGAGTTTGGCCATTTCTGTCACGAAAGAACGAAATTCACGTTTGATTTGGCACATGTTTTTACGCTGGATGCCCTTCCTAACGCAACCCTCCCCAATTTATCCGGGCTTGGGACCGGCACTGAGAGTGGCTGGGGATGGTCCCCTGACATGGGAATCGAACCCGGGTCACAGCGGTGGGAGCGCTGCGTCTTAACCACTAGACCACCAACCAACACAAAATGGAACAATAATACAAATAGTGCAAAAATCAGTTGACATGAACTGATAGTAGAGGTTGAAGTTTCGATCAAAGCTGCATGAACAATGTCTTTTTTCCCCCTCTGAGTTTGGCCATTTCTGTCACGAAAGAACGAAATTAATTAGCAGCAAAAGAGTATTTGTCCTGCTATACTCCTAATCTGTTCACATTGATCCTTATGGAAAAATCTCCACTAGAGCAAGCAGTGAAATCATTTCAGCATGAGCGTGACTAATTTCTCCTCTTAAAGCATTCATGTTACAGCACCTGCAGCGATTTGTTAAACACATTCATCGTAAAGGGTTTACAAAGCAAGGATGAGGTCTCACATCAGGCCAGAACCTGTATCAAGCCCCTGCGATGCATCATATTAAATCCACATGAGTGCACACGGAGACCAGCGCAGAAGTGCTCTATACGCTGGGGTTTTAACCTTTAGCCTTTATCAGTAAATCGGGTCCG
>MU565691.1:202878-212878 GCA_024362625.1 Silurus asotus | reverse complement strand
TAGTGGTTAGGATGCGGCACTCTCACTGCTGTGGCCTGGGTTTAATCCTCAATCAGGGAACCAACCCCAGCCAATCTTAGCGCCGGTCCCAAGCCCAGGTAAATGGGGAGGGTTGCGTTAGGAAGGGCATCCAGCGTAAAAACATGTGCCAAATCAAACATGCGGATGATCCGCTGTGGCGCCCCCTAATGGTTTTTTTTTTTTTACATTTATGGCATTTAGCAGGCGTCCTTATCCAAAACGATGTACAAAAGTGCTTTGAGTCTCAATCAATTAAAAAATCAACACTGGTTCACTACTGTAGGTTGCAAACTTAGGACTTGATCAGACTAAAACTCTAGAGAGGAACACATTTTTTAGGAAGTGGTAGGTTTTCAATGGATATTTGGAGATACTTCGCTGTTTGGACATCTAGGGGAAGTTCATTTCACCACCTCAGTGCCAGAACAGAACAGAGTCTTGATGTATACCTACCCTGAGAGACAGTGGAACCAGTCAAGCATCTACATTCAAGGCATTTGCCATTATCCAGAGCCATGTACAGTTATACAGCTAACAATTGTGGGTTAAATAGTTGTTTAAGAGCTTCAGCAGGTGCATCTTGGCCGTGCTGGATTTTAACTCATGACCCTCCGACCAGAAGTCCACCATCTTATCCACTGAGCTGCTACTTCCCAGCTGGTATTGGCCACAAAGTTGTTCTATGGTTTGTTTGTTCCACTACTGGTCTTTAAAATCCTCTTTAAAGTAACATTTCTACTAAATGCTAGAAGATCTGAGGGAGCATGGTGCAGTGTGAGGGGTGATCAGAGCTTTGAAAGAGGGTGCTGGTCCATTTTTGGTTTTGTTGGCTAACATCAGTGTTTGAATCTGGTCATGTTGGTTGATCGATTGCATTATGTTATGTAACAAAGTGCTTTGGAAAATAGTCTGTTTTATTCTTCTTATATCACAACAGACAACATATTTTTTGTCCATTTATAGCTACATGCAATGTTGGGCAATGTTTTGCAGAAAAAGAAAAAAAGGTTTGTTCCCATTCGTATTACATTATAGCAGCGATAAACAGTCTTTCTCTCACTTTATGTTGCTGGTTTAAGCCTCAGCCATGGCAGAAAATCATTCTGGCACCAGAGGCTCTTTCCCGAAATATTACAACTTGTATGTTTCTTCTGAGAAAACATCACCATACCAACAATTTCCCCTCTTAAATAATTCATGTACAGTGTCGTATCATTCAAGTCCCAGAGTACGGTGTTACCATGGAAACATTATTACCTTTTCTCCTTTCTTTTTCTTTCTTTCTATGGAGCTACACATGCTTCTGATGTTTTAGTGATCCTGGTCCATTGTTCCCAAAATTTCCTGATCAATCCTGACTCTCTGTCTTTGGATGGCGATTTCTTCAATTGGAAATCCACTCTTTGCAGCTCAAGAGTTCCACATGAACAGCTAAAAGATCTATGAGATTACTGGGGAGGGTTAAACTCAAGGACCATGAAGATAGAATTTGACTATATTTAATATATAAACAGTTTTTGCACTCAGGTCACCATCAGGGAAAAGCTGATAACCTTAACAGTGATGGAACTATAATAAATGGATATTCAGAGTCTCCCAGATAAAAATGGGTTCCCTTTTAAGTCTGGTTCCTCATAATGTTCCTGGTCCCCTTTAAGGTTTCCTTTTGAGTCTGGTTCATCTCAATGTTTCTAGCTCCTTTTTAAGGTTCCCTTTTAAATCTGGTTCCTCTTAATGTTCCTGGTCCCTTTCAAGGTTCCCGGTTCCTCTGAAGGTTCCTTTTTAAGACTGGATCCTCTCAAGGTTTTTGGTTCCTTTAAAGGTTTCTTTTTAAAACTGGTTTCTCTCAAGGGTTTAACCATCTTAATGAGCTCTTTCTTGCGACTGTTGACTAATTTATGATGCTATAAAATATACTGCAGGTGCTTCTTTGGAACAAAGTGCTCCACAAACAACACGGAATTCAATTGAATACACTCAAGATGTTTATATCTTGTAATGATCAGGGGCTTCTGCTATGGAAATGAATCAATGCCTTTTGATCAATCACAATCCGGAATTCTGAAAAACCACACTTTCCCAATAAATGACACATTGCGTAAAGTGTTACCATGACAACTTGATGATAAGACTGATAATTTAGCATAAATGATATATGTTCTATGCATCTCTCTCTCTCTCTCTTGCTCTGTTTTTTTGCCTGATGGTATGATTTGGGTTTGCAGAAATATTTGATTCTTGGTTTGTTCATTGTACTGAAATAAAATACATATACGTGGAATATTATTGTTTCCGTGTCTCTCATGTATTTGCATAACAAAATATTCAAAACTGCTAAAAAAAAAACACATCAGCATCTGCAACTTCTTGAGAAGACTATAAACTTCTACAGGTATGCAGTTGAGAACATGCTCTCCAGCTCTGATTCGAAAGATGCACAGGACAAGATCTAGGGCTTTACAGTGGGTGGTCAGAGATGCCCAAACCATCTCTGGTACTGCCTTACTGCCATCAGGAGTGTCCTCAACATCATCAGTAACCCTATTCTGACGGGACCAGTTTTCCAAACGATGTTTGAGTTAGACTTTTTTTCAGCCAACGTCGTTTCATGTATGGATTTGGACGGGACCAACATCTCCGTGTTTATTACAAAGGAAGGAGTGTTTGTGTTTTACACGTGGGCGTTGCACAAGACCACATGTCCAGGATGCGTGGATTGCGTATGGTCATATGACAAAGCGTGAATACAGACGCGTAGTTCACGTTGACCAAAACACACAAGAAAACACCTTTTGTAAAAAAACATTTCCGGAAATCACAGACATCCGCATTCGGACGGGATTAGATTTCTCAGAGGAGCACCGAGTTTGCTGAAAAACAGTAGGTAATTTGCTCTGGAACTTTTACAGAGGTCGTGTGAGAGAAAGACAGACATGGCAGATTCGGACGGGATTAAAATCACAAAGTACGTCTGTGAAAGAGACATTTTCTCTAACGACCCCCTGTAAAACTAGTCCTGTCTGAATAGGGCTAATGACAAGAGTCAACCTCAGCATAGACTTTTCCCACTCCTTCTATCGTGCAGATGCTACAGAAGTGCCAAAGCCAGAATTTCGGCACTGAAAAGCTTGAAAAATTTGAGGTCATCGGGGTCGTAAACGGACACACATCTACTGCATTTTCACATTATAGTAGACACGCGAATAAGTCTCCAATCCTGAGAGGTGGCAACAACCCATCCTTCCAACACACACACACACACACACACACACACACACACACAATGCACTAACATTATAAAATGCAGACTGCATTTGAAATAATTTGTCCTTGGAATCAACTAAAGTGTTACTAAAAGGATTCATTTCTCAATCTCGCTGATTCAGAACAACTTGTATTCGTCTCTTACATTTAACTGAGCAGTTAAGGGTCTGCTCAGGGGTCCAGGAGTGGCAGCTTGGTGGGGCTGGAATTTGAATCAATGACCTTTGCAACCAAATTTAAATGCCTTGACCACTAAGCTGCTACCATCCCTCCCCACTGTTTATACATCTGAGCAGATAAGGGGTTAAGGGTCTTATTTTGGAGAGCATGGTGGGCCTGGGATTTGAACCTAAGACCTTCTGACCTAAATTCCATACACACACACACACACACACACACACACACACACACACACACACACTATATTTCTAAAAGTATTGGGTCACCTGCTCTTTTCTGCTATATGTGGTTCTTTTCCAAACTGTTACCACAAATCTTGAAGCACTCAGTTGTACAGCACATCTTTAGATGCCCTCTAATAAAATTTTGCATTCACTTGAACGTGGAAACCCAAACCTGTTCCCTGTGCACAAAGTGAGCTCCTTGAAGATCTGGTATACATGCTTTGAAGAGAAAGATCTTGAGTGCTGCTATAGAGCTCTGATTTAAACCCTACTGAACACCTTTGGGATGTATGTGAATGCTGACTGCACCTCAGGGCTCCTCACCTACATCAGTACCTGCCTTACCCTTGTGGGTGATGAACACAAATATCCATAAGCATACTCCAAAATAGTGAAACATCTTCCCAGAAGATTGGAGGGAATTAAAAGAGCAAATTGTAAGTCTAATATAAGTAAGTCTAAGTCTAAGTCTAATATATATGTTCTGTATAATACACTTGACTTATATTGTATGGACAAAAAGAATCGGGACACCTGCATATCACGTTCCCATTCTGATCCAAACTTGTCTCTTTTTCCAACTGCACATTCTCCTGCTTCTCATGTTCGGTGCACACACAACCCCCTGATTAAACACTGCATCATTACCAACTATAATGTCAGCTGTATACTTAGGGGGCCGAAAATTGGGACGGTATCCAACCCTGATTGTAGCTCATCAGCAACCCCCCTGCACTGTGGTGCTCCAGCTCTCTCCCACCCCCTCGATGTCTTGAGACGGTCTCCTGGCCTCATGTGTGGTGTCTGTTCGCTTCAAAACCTCTGGCATCAGTTCATTTTCGAATACAGTAAAGGCTTTGTCTGTAAGGAGAAACTGTCAGGAACGAGGTGGAGGATTGGAGTGTAAAGTCTGCTGTATTTAGTAGTGATCGCTGTGGGATGTCGAGCAGGACTCAGGAAGATAAGATGAGCAGATTTAAGGGATCAGTGTTTCTACTGAATCCTCAAACAGTACAGGTGTACAAGCACTTCCCTTGTGTTCGGACCACAGCTTTCATTGTATAAAATAAAAACTGTGAACGTGTGCGAAATTGTAGACTCTGGAGATGCCTAGGGTTCTTCCTGTCCATTCACACACACACACACACACACACACACACACACACACACACACACACACACACACACACACACACACACACACATATATATATATATATTGAAAAAATCTTTTGCTCACATATGTGGCCATATTCTACACATAAATGTTTACCTTCCAGATATATATCATTCTAACAATATAAACATAGTAAACAATATTATTCAGAATTTTTGGAAAACTAAAATTTAATAAAGGGGATAAAACAGGAGGTTTTCAGTGGCATCCAATTCTTGATTCTGATTTGTCAGAATGTATTGATGAATTTTTGAGAGGTTTATGTCATTTAATTGAAAAGAAAGGAGTCTCCAGTGTTGGTCATCAGAACAGTGAGAATTCCACGTTCCTCCCAATGACAGGTCCGTATTGTCTTTCATGTCATGTTCTGTCAATCGTGTCATCATGTGTCATTGCTGCCTCCTGTTTTTCATTCCCCAGTGTGTATTTATGTCGGACTGTTTCCTAATTTCGTCTTCGATTTTTAGTTGTCCTAAGCCCAGTTCCTCATGTCTTTATTAAATAAAGATCTATTTCAGTTGTTTACCCTTTCGACATCATTTGCTTTGTGGTTTTATTAATCTCGATATGTTTTTTCTTGTATGAATTTATAAGAAAAATAAAACGCAGTTTGTCGTGTTTCTCAGTAGTTTATACAAAAACAAAAAAAAAATAATAAAAAAATAAATAAAAATGTTAATATACTGTAAATATTTAAAAAATCATGAAAGGTCCATCTGAGTGGCTGCCCTTAAAACAACTAAAATGTATCGTAATATTTTATTGTTTTTTATTGTATTGTAATGTTTTGTATTGTATCGTATTTTATTTCATTGTATTGCGTTGTATTTTATTCAATTGCATTTTATTGTATTTTATTGTATCTGTGGTATTGCATCATATAGTTTTGTATGATTTTGATACATAAAAAAATGCATATTGATTTTCTTATTAACTGCATTAGAGGGAGAAAAAAAATGGCTTGTGGAGGAAAAAATAAAAAAATTAAAAAATAATAATTAATAGATTCTAGGCCAATAACAAAAAAAACCCCTAAGTACTCATTCTTTAGTTAATAAAAAAGAAATACAATTTGGTTCTTTTCCTAGCACTTTTTTCTTAAATATTATATGTAGGATATATACATTGGTGCACAACCTTTTATAATGTTTGTGCTGAACCATTACTGACCATGCAAACGCTAAAACACAAACCTGTCAAATATCAATGAAACACACAATAACTACTGTTCTATCGACTAATGGACTACTTTAACTCAGCTGGTGAGGTGCTCAGCTCTGCGTTTATTTCCCCCCTGCTCCAGCAGTGCAATCACATCTAGTGGTTCTACTGCCGGTTTGAACGCTCATTGCTCCCAGATAGCAAGTTTCTGTTACTGTTTCTGTCATTATAAAGTGTCTGAGTCTTGCGACGATTCCACACTGTGATGTTTCCCGATGCAGTACTGCAGTTAGAGATCTTTGGACCCCGCAATCTGCTTTTGAAGATGTTTTCAGCTTGGTTCACTTGGTAGATTAGTTTAATCCCAAGGTATATTTGCACAAAGTAGAATTCCTCTGAAGCCACTGATCCAATGCAGAATTCAATATTTTCTTTTTGGACCAAAGTACTGAGACACATGACTTTCCAGTGATATGAACTTCTTACCACGAATGTAGAGGCACACTAATGTATGGTAGGTCTCTGGATTTTTGGATTTTCTCTTCACTTGAAGAAGGAGACCTGAATCTGTTCCAGTGTGACAGTGGTCTTGTGTACAAAGCCAGTTCCATGAAGTTATGCTTTACATGGGTTGGAGTGGAAGATCTCCTTCTGTAGAGTTGAAACCCTGTTAAACATTTTTGGGATAAATTGGAATGCTGACTGCACCCCAGGTCTTCTCACCTCACCTACACCAGTAACTGACTTTATTAATTCCCCTTGTGGCTGAATGAGCACAAATCTCCACAAGCACACTCCAAAATCCAGTAGAACATCTTCCTAGAATGGTGGAGCAGCAAATGGGAACTAAATGTGGAATGGGATGTTCAAAAATTACACATCAATGTTATGGTCAGTTGTCCACAAGCCTTTCTCCATATACTATTGAAATAAAACTTAGATATATTTCAGAGTAGTCAACGTGCAGTTTGTACAGCAGTACAGATTAACATTATTGTCTTAATATCTGGCAACAAAAGTGAGTACACCCTCAGTGATAACATCCTGTACGTGCTGTAACGATGCAAAGCCACACATCCTATTCATTATGTTCATGCTGTTGTCTGCTTGACAGAACCATAGAAATGTGTGTATCTTGTATTAAAGCAGTTCAAATGTGATGCTTTGAGTACAAGTGTCTCACACTGACCACTGGATGTTCAACATGGCACCTCATGGCAAAGACTCGTTGTCTTTGCCAAGTAAAATTGTTGCTCTTCACAAAGATGGCCGAGGCTAAATGATATCACTAACATTTTTTTAACAGTGCTAGATAACAATGGTGCTCACACCAAATATTGACACTTCGAACATAGTTTTGACATGTTCACTTAGGGTGTACTTACTTTTGTTGCCATGTTCAGTTATTTTGGCTCTATGTTGAGTTATTTTCAGAGGACAGTAAATCTATACTGCTATTCAAGCTACACATTGACTACTCGAAAAAATATATCCAAGTTTTGAGAACATATGATAAAATGGTTGCTGAAACGTGAGGGGTGTACTTACTTTTATATAATATAAATAAGTCCAGAAGTAAAACAAGACAGAAAACAACTAAAACTTTTCATCAATGAAGAAACAACAAACAAGATTTAAATAATCTATTCTATGCGTTTTATAAAAAGTTATTTAGTAGGTGTGATCCCACATGCTCAGTGTAGGTATTCCTCAGGGATGTATGCTCTATCCAAAATTGTTCTCATTTAACCACTACCAACAAGTCCTTTGGAATTCCAAACAAATTATCATGGGAGTAAATAAAGACCTTTGCGTAAGATCCTAGAAATTCGGAGTTATGGTGCAATGCTCCAGACATTATTGCAGTATTTATCCAGGTTTCAACTCCCAGTATGGAAAATGCTCTGTGGAGGTGGCAGATTAGTGGTTAAGGCTTTGGGCTTCGGCTCTGAAGGTTCAAATCTTAACCACTGCCACTCATAGGCCCCTAAAAAGGCCCTCAACCCTTTAGCTGCTTAGTTGTATTATTGAGATAAAAGTAACTCACTCTGGATAAGGGCATCTGCCAAATGCCATAAATGTGAAATGTATTGATCAATATTAAAGATTTAAAAAGGGCCAACCACAGTTATTGAGAGAACTCAACAAGTCATGACATTACTATTATTATTTTATTACTATGACTAGGTGAAGAAAAAAAAAAAACCCACAACCACTGCGGATCGAATTCCACACTGCCTTTATAGAAACAGGCAAAAAACATTGCCAATATTTCTTATATTTTTGTACTGCTCAGTGTGTTGAAGGAACCCCAGGGTGACACCCCCTGCCCCTTTAACTCCCCATACTATGAAAAAAAAAAGAACTTGTAAACAGACTTTGTCTGACCTCTTATATTCCCAAGCAATATCTCTTCCTTCTTAACAGAGAGACAGAGAGTAAATACCCTAAAGACAAGAACTAAACATCATACACATACAGCAGGCTGTATGTCATATAAAAACAAGGACTAGCATGTGAAGTGGATTCCCAGGATGTTTTTCCAGGCTGAAAAGTTGAAAAAAAAAAGGCATATACTTCTTCATACCGGGTATATCTACACAATATTCATCATATATAGTGGGTGAATTGCAAATGCATAATAGTGTACTGGATCAAGGGTTTTTTTTGTTTTTTTTCAAGCTGTCAAGTAAGTTTGGAAGCAATATTGTAAATTTGCCATTGGGCAAAACAAAGAAAGGACCAACTGACCGCCTGACCGACCGACCGACCGAACGAACGACCAACCTACCTGAATTGGCAGTAATCAGGGTCTTCATTGCAATACAAGAACTAGTTATGGAGATATACTATAGACTGATCCTATACCAGAGCCTTAATAGATTTCCTTCCATGCATCTTATTTCAAAGTGCTTTTTATTTTGGAATTAGTTTCTACTCATTCTTTTATCTGCATTATTTATCTGTCCCTTATTTCAAGTCGTTAGAGAGAAGGAGGGGATTTGCATGCAGGTAAAGAGTTTTAAGTGAAATCGGGTAAACAGATCTAAAAAATGCAATCTGAAAATCTCTTTGGTGGAACAGAACAAGGTCAGACGATGGGAAAACCGCCATAAATGGGACTGGAGAAAAAGCGTGAACGGAATATAAAAACAAGGTTGACGGTTAGGAAAGTGACAGAAACAAACGACTTGGTAAAGGAAGTGAAACCGAGCAAAACTTTGCTGTGTTTTGAGGAAGCCAGAGTCTATTTGAGTTTGTGTGTGTGTGATGAGGAACACCTGTGCTCAATTAGTACCTCGGTGGCTGTGAGCGTGTTTGACTGTGGGAGCTGTAGTTTGTGTTGGCAATGTTTGGGGGGTTGCTATGGTTGCTGGAAGATGGAGTTTAACTGTAATCTGGTTGTCGAGAAAAACTCAGTCTTAGACGCTTTTAAATGTCTGGCAACCTCAGAGTCGAATTACACGAAGGAGATCCCAATAAAATCAGCTTAAACAGTCCATGTGTGTCACCCAACACTGAATACCAGGACCTTTCTTCATGCAATGAAAGTTGTGTCGATCTCTGTTAAATATCCAGGTTATTTATATTACATATTTAAAATAACAGAAAAAGAATACAATAACACAAGCTTTCGTTTCTTCTGAAGAAACATAATGATCGTCAACCTCAAAGAACAGAAGAGCAGAGACTTTATAAGGACAGAGAGGTGTAAAGGTAGTTTGATCTATCTATCTATCTATCTATCTATCTATCTATCTATCTATCTATCTATCTATCTATCTATCTATCTATCTATTCAGTTGTCTATATGACTTTTTGTCTGTCTGTCTGTCTGTCTGTCTGTCTGTCTATCTATCTATCTATCTATTTAGTTGTCTGAATGGCTTTTTGTCTATCTATTTGTCTGTCTGTCTATCTATCTATCTATCTATCTATCTATCTATCTATCTATCTATCTATCTATCTATCT
>MU565691.1:83130-193382 GCA_024362625.1 Silurus asotus | reverse complement strand
ATATATAAAATTTAAAACAAAACATCAAAAAAATAAACAATTAAGCTGCATTTGAAGCTATAATAAAGCTTTTTATCATATAAATTACTGAATTATTTATGATTCAGCTGAAAAAAATAAATGTTTATAGAATCATTAAAAAGAATTATACGCGCCATTATAAAGAATTACATCCCAGAAAGGCTTTATGTCTGCCCTAAGTAGGGCTGTGAGGTAGAAGGAAGGACATGTGTAATTTCCTTTCCTAGAAGCATAAAATGACAAGATTTATTAAAAAAATAACCTCTATGATGCTTGACTTGTTATTCCTAATCATTAGGAACACAATTTTGAAATGATAATTATGCATAATTATCTACAAAATTTTGAGTGTCATTTCCTTTGTGCCGATCAAGTCACCTAGAATGGATGATATAATTGAGTTCTTGCACTCGTTTGCCGTCTTTTTCAGCTGCCATACAAGCTGGTAATAATCAGCCTCTTGAGCGAGAGCCCTTCCCACATGGCTCTTCCCTATAAGTGGTACCTGTGCAGTTTACCGCAATAACAATCTCAATGTAATGGCATACAACATTCACTGCTCTGGTGTTTATTCCACTATACAATTCTTCTATTATTAAATTTATAAATGAGTCATTTCTGTAATTATGCAGGATAACAGTGTTGCACATGTTTTTAATGTGCCATTGTGTGTCCTCAGTTTTTACACTCACCTGTACTAAAGTGTAATTGTAATGCTGCATTGAGCTTTTTGTTTACTGCATGTTTAACTTCACTGTAATTGTGTTTTTATACTGCGTTTTAATGTTGGGCTACGGGGCACAGAACAACAACAAAAAATCTCTGTACATAACGGTGTCAGAATCTCCTCGGCTAACGGTCCTCACTTCCGGTTTTGTGGCACATATTTCCAGTTCGTGTCGCACACTTCCGGGTAGGCGGCCATCATGATGTTTCTCCTGTGCCACCCAGTATTTCAGGCGCCAATAACATTAACTTACTGCTAGATTTTTTCACCGGCTTTTAATGTCCCTGAGATTATTCTTTCCACCCAGCCTACTTTGGTTCCTTTTCCCAACCCCTGTTCGTGATCCCTGTTGTGATTACCAGTTAAAGGACACCCCTAAGATTATTGATCTCTGGAGGTTCAGTCCCCAGCAGAGAACAGAGTACTTTACTGGATGTCATGCCCATGCCCAATCTATGGCACGCTAATTGGTTCTGGACAACCTAATAAAACTGCAGTCCCTCCAGCCCCTGATCTCTGCTGGTTTTTCAGCAAGCTCCACGCAGTCCATCTGCTGTGCCAAGACTGTCACACAGTTGTCCTGCCAGTGCAGTCTACCTGTGGGTAGGGGCCTCTGAGGCCACCTCGCCCAGCCTTAGAGCCCCACTGGGGGTGTCACCCAGCTCGGGATTCCCACCAAGAGCATTGCCCAGCCCTCCTGCCTGACTGGGGATTTTGCCTAGCTCTACCAACCTGTCAAGATTACTAATTTGCCTGACGACTCTACCCAACAACCTTCCCGGCCCGTCAGCCCTGCCACGAATGCCTCCCGGACCTGCTGCACCCAGTATTCAAGGACAGAAAAATATTAATCACTGCTAGATTATCTCATCGGCTTTTAATGTCATTGAAATCTTTCTGGCCACATTGCCTGCTTTGGTTTCTGTTCCCATCCCCTGCTCGTGATCCCTGTTCTCCCTGGCTACCCTGATTACTGGTTTGGACTTTGGTCTGCTTTTGGTTTGTGTAGTTGCTCTGCGCTTTACTGTTCTGTTGCTGCCATTTGGAATTCTGGGCATTTTTTTTTGGTTCTTCCTACATTGCTCTGCCTGCTCTCAGATTTAGGACTGTTATTTCGAACTCGGTTGTTGCTCTACTGTTTTGGAGCGGTTTTTCAATATGTATTTTTTTCTTCCACCTGTTTCATTTATAAAAAACTGTTTTCACCAAACCTCTGTTGCGTCCTGCATTTGGGTTCTCCTCCAGGTCGTACCTTCTGACAGAATAATCTGGAATTTTCCTGTTTTGGATATTAAACCTGCTTCTGGTTCTCTTTATGATCCTAATCCAGATTCTTTATTTTAATTTCTTTTTTTATCTTTTTTCCTGATCCTGATTTTCTGATTTAAATTTTTTACTGGTTCTTAATTCTTCTTCTGGTTTATATTCTGATTCTGATTTTGAGTCGGATTTTAATCCTAATTCCAGTGCTGATTGTGAGCCTTATCCTGGATCAGATCCTGATTGTGAGTGTAGTTCTTATTCACATTCAGGTCTTTTTCTTAATCCTGATTATAATTCTTGTGTAAAATACGATTGTGTTTGCAATTAAAAATGTGATCCTAAATTAGTATTTGATTCCTGATTATATTCTAATTCAATTATGTGCATACTTGGGGCTTTTTGTACCCCTGAGAATTCTCAGAAACCCTGTTGCAGAGTGGAACTTTAGCTAAAGATTGAATGTACATGTTCAAACATTTGTTTAGTTTTTGGTTATAATACCATTATTTCAATCAATATGGAAATCAATGGAAATCCACTAATGAAGAGAAAACAGCTGAGTAAAAGGGAAAGAATATCAGGGGTAACCCTCTTTAACTAGGAGACTCACCCCTGTTCCAGCATGACAATGCCCAAGTGCACGAAGCTCCAGCTCCATGAAGATCTGCTTTACATGGGTTGGAGTGTAAGATCTTAAGTGGCCTGCTATTGAGCTCTAACCTCAATAATTATGGGATAAATTTAAGAACATCATTACCTGACTTCACTGACACCATTGTAGCTAAATTAGTCCACGTCTCAATAAGCACACTCCAAAATCTAGCTGAACAGAAGAGTAAAGGTTATTAAAACAGCAAATGGGGATTAAATGTGAAATGGGATGTTTAAAAAGCACATGAATATTCTAATCAGGTGTCAAATCTTTCTCCATATAGTGTCTTAATACTGATGCAATATCACAGATCCTGCTATAACTTTTATACATAGAAGATTGAATAGATCTTAATCTGTACACAAGTAACAAAATTATGTGTTTTTAAGACAAATATTTGGTATAAAGGTCTCACTGTTAAAGTGATTGATTCTGAAATAAAACTGAAAAATTCAAATTTAATGCTACTGGAAATGGTTTATACCATCTTTTTTTTTTTCTATATTGCTGATTCGATCCTGTGGCATGACCGACCATACTGTGAGAAACATACAGCGAGCCAGGATTTGTGATTCAAGGAGGATTTGAGAAGGCCGCCTACTGGAAGTTCAACCCGGACCTGATTGCATAAAAGGCTTTTCTCCATTTACAGCTGAGCCATAAAACATACTTTAACCAGGAAGTGGGAGATGGAAAAATAGTCTGCAACATCATATATCCATTTTAGACTCATAAATAAAAAAAGGGAAAAAGTAGCTTAGTGGTTAAGAATTTGGCCATATGGTCAGAAGGTTGTGAGTTTAAATCCCCAAACTGATCGTAAGTCGTTCTGAATAAACGCATATGCAAAATGCCATAAATAAAAGAATGTAAATGCTACATATTAAGGGATGAGCAGGAACGTACAACATTGTATTTTTTTATTTGATTTACTATAGAAAACCTGTTGTGTTGTCATATACACTGGTAGATGTCGTGCATCTGCACAAAGATTTGGACTTTTAAATCAGTTTTTACTCTCATAATTCATTCTGGGGCAATCATCAGCAATCTGCTAGTGTTTATGGTGTGTGTGTGTGTGTGTGTGTGTGTGTGTGTGTGTGTGTGTGTGTGTGTGTGTGCGCTTTAAATCAAAGGTGTCGGATACTAAGTAATCGCATTATCGCTGGACAGGAGGCATGTCTCAGATGCTCTACTTTACAGTACATCCTGTTCAGAGCGCTTCCTGTTCGACAGCAGCCTCTCAGATAATCCCGTCCCAGATGTGACGGGATAAGAAGCGAACCTTTAGGCCTTTAGGAAGTGACAGCATAGTTTTGCCCAGCACCGTGAAGAAAACCCCTTTCGGGAACGTCCCGTCCTGTCTGTCTTTCTTTCTTTCTCTTTCAGGGTCACTCTTTCTTCTCTGTCAGTCAAGCGGTGGTAAATAAAGGGGAGGTTATGAGAGGCTTCCTCCTGTAACCCCATCCATCACACAGTCTCTTAATACCTACAGCTGTCAGCCCTTCAGAGCAGATCTGCTGCGTGATGCATTTCGGCGCCAAGCAGATTAGCCATTCCCCGGCTATATTTCGTGGCCTAAACTTAGCATTCCTGTGAGCCTCTGGAGGGGAGAAAGCTCCGATGACTGTCAATGAGATGAATTACCATTTCGCAATGCTGGTAAATTTTTGTTGGATGGGCTTCTTTTTTTTTCCCTCTTAATCCGACATTAAAGCAGGAGCTCGAGCGCAGATTGAGGAATAAAGAGCACAAACCTTCTCGCCTCACGTGTTCTTTCATCGCAATGTCAATATGGTGATGGGTAAATGCAGAAGACATGTCTCAGAAAACCCCCCCGACACATTCCCTTGACCTAGTCACACGTTTTCTAATAGAGTTACGCATAAATCATTATATCATTCCATGTTAGTTGCAGATGATCTGCATCAGCGTGTACATACGTTACATAGAATAATTCCTCATACAGCTGTAATAACTTTCCTTCTTGGAACAATTGGAATAATCATGCAGTAACATGAATTTCTGTTCAATATAATTCCATTTAATAGGTTTTAATTTGCTATATTGAGAAAAATATTGGGACAGCTGAGGTTTCAAAGCTGTTGAGGATAGAAAATTGTAGTTTGAATATGGAGGTACACGATTGTATAGGAGGTCTTTGGATACTCTAGAAATACAAGGTGGTATCAAAACGTTTTGAGACTACTGGTGCTAACTAGTGTTATTCTGATATGAACGAGTCATTCAGTGTTTAAAGGCAGAAGAACATAACTGAAAGATCAGGAAAACCTTCAACAAGTGCAAACCCCTGAAGATGTCGAAACCATCAACTTGTGTGTCATGATCATTAGAGAACAATCCACTCGATCTTACTTACGCACCCACCCTACTTACCGGATTTGCCCCCATGCACAAAGCCAGGTCCATGAAAATATTGCCTGCTGACCTCGATCACAATGATAGTGAACGCTGAGGGCACCCCAGGCCTCTTTATCTCACTTACAGTGAGTATCTGACTCAGTACTAACACTCTTGTGGCTAAATAAGGAGAAACCTCTACAAGGATATCAAGTGGAACATCTTCCCAGAAAAGTGGAGGTTATTGTAACAGTAAATTGGAACTACATACTTTCACCCCGAGTGTTACATTTCTTAAGTTGAAAATTGTGTTATTAAATTTTGTAATTGTGTTTTGGGAGTTCAAAATTGTGACACTGAACTTTGAAATTGTCTTTTTGGACTTGAAAATGTGGACAATGAACTTCGAAATTGTGCTTTTAGAGTTAAAAATGGTGGAAAAAACTATTTCGATCTGTCTGATTTATTGAGCTACAACTTTCACTAGATCCATTTCACAGCAATAGAAAAAAAAAACAAAATTACATTGTTTTCCTTCAAAATTGGTGATGCTGAACATTAGCTCAAATAAATAAATAATTAAATAAATAAATGCATCACTACACTTTAATAGATACAACAATATGAATGATGAATCTTTGCTTTGAAAGACGGATATTTTATGCTGATAAAAGAAACTGGATCATTTAGTACCAAATGGTGCTCCAAACCCAAGACATCTTAATTGTAATTTGATAGTCTCTCCAACACACACACACACATACACACACAAACAACACACAGATCATATGTTAGCACAACACAAGCATAATAATGTTTTTGTTCTGCAGTCCAACAAATATAACTGATATTATTAATTTACTTGAGGGGAAAAAAGATCTGAACATGAACATCAAGCTTATTGTTCATGAATTCATAAATTTAGAAGCAGCAAATCTGCCTGAGCTCTAAATCTAAAGACTGAAGATGATTTCTACCCATGTAAAGCAGATCTTCAAGGAGCTGGCTTCATGTTCAGTGGCGTTGTCAGGTTGGAACAGGTTTGGGTCTACTAGTTTATGGGAATGGAAAATGTCATGCTACTGCATCCAAAAACGTCCAGTACAATTTTGTGCCTCCAGGTTTGTGCTGAATGTGTGCAATTTGTGCATATTATTTGTGAATATTCATTGTTACAGGCTGTAACTCAAACATGGCGAATACATCATTTAAACCGAGTATATTTTAGTTTCTCTTCATTTTATTTAGAGGTAATGGTTAGCTGCTGGTTTACCACCAAAAATGTAGTCTTTCTAAAAATACAAACGCATTATGCAGGGTCTGTAAATGTCTAGTGAAAATGCTCACAGCAAGCGTTAGCTGCCTCATCAAGGCACGATAAATCTCAGTTCTACCAAGGCGTGTGAATGCCGAAGTTCAGGGGTTTAAAGTTAAAGGATGCAATTAGACCGATTGATTGGGCAATAGCATGACTTCTGATTATAAAACAAATACAAAAGTCTGTGCACCCCAACCATCACACCTATGTGTAGCTCCTGCCACAATATTTAACACACATACAAATACAATTTGTAATAATTTCTTGCTGGTATAAATGTATGTATGTATGTATGTATGTATGTATGTATGTATGTATGTATGTATGTATGAATGAATGAATGTATGTATGTATGTATGTATGTATGTATGTATGTATGTATGTATGTATGAATGAATGTATGTATGTATGTATGTATGTATATTGACACACATAATAGCAAGAATTATTATAATATTATGTGAAGCTAAAAAAAACTTGTTTATGCTCAAACTTACATTATAACATACATTATTGTTTATTGTCTGAGAAAAAGGTAAAGTTACCACTTTATGCTTTTAAATTCCAATTTATATATGATAATACATTAGTTTATTCTGAGAAATGAATCTATTTTTTATTTTTATTTTTTATACTGTACTCTATATAGTAGTGTTTTCAGGAGGTACATTAATTATTTGATTATATTTGAATAAGCATTTAATTAAAGATACAATCATACCCATCCATGCCCTTACCCACTAGAACACTTATAGCGCTAATCACTAGTGTAATATTCATTTATAATTTCAATTAATTACAATGTATTGAATTCATATAAAAAAAACTATGTCTAAGTTGAACTTTATATTGCATTTAACTACAAAAATGTTAGTTTATTTCGAATGTGCAAAAGTATGAAACCATTGGTACAAAAGCAAGAAATGCAAATCCATTGATTATATAATTACTAAAGAGATCCTTATAGCTGTGGTATGTGTTCCACCGGTAATAGTTTGTTGGTGAGGTCTGCAGTCATCACCCAATCTCTTCCAATAATGTTTTCGACACAAACACCTATGTCCTAAAGTCATCTCTTGGTTTCCTTAATGAAGTTTCGATCAATGCCCATCAGTCTGTAAATGGCTCTCCCCCTGCTCGACATGCAGGAAGTACTCACCCATTAGCATTCCCTATTGATTTTATCAGGCTTGACTTAAAACCGAACGGATGGTTTGAACTCTGTTGGAGCTCCGCTTTCCAAACTCTTTTGACCTGTCGGAGAGCACGGCCCTTTTGTCAGGCTGCTTCTTTCATACTGCACGGATATGCACAGGATCTCAGTGTCTTTCAGCAGAGGAATGCTAATAACAGGTAGCACTAGCAGGACAAGGACACACCACCAACATGCTAAAAGGAAGCCATGTATTTTCACAAACTCACTATAAAAATCACAATGTACAACACATCGCTAGGATCAGTTATAACAACTTTTACACAGGTTTGTTAATGTCCTTACTGTTCTGTATTGTAAGAGAAAAGGATGATAAATCTATACAAGTCTACATTTCCTGACTGTTGAGATACGTTGCCTTGGCATGCGCTAGCATGACGTTTTCCTTTCATTTGAACTAGGAGCCTGTTCATAAAGATCTGCTTTACATTGGAAGATCTCCTGCTATAGAGCTCAACCCTATTGAACACCTTCGGGATGAATGTAAACGCTGACTGCACCCCAGGCCTCCTCACCTCACCTATTGTATGATCACAAATCTTCACAAGCGCACTTCGAAATCTAGTAGAACATCTTCCCAGACGAGGGGAGTAACAGCAAGTGTGGAATGTATTGAAGCCACAAAAATTGGCCTAATTGCAACTTTTTTAGAATCCTGAGAAATAAACTCACAATTGTGAGAAATAAAAAGAAAATGCAAGGAACAAAGTCGAAATTGCGAATCACAGGATAAACTCAGAATTGTAAGAAAGTCGGAATTGTGAGAAATACAGTTGGAATCGCAAGAAATAATGTTGATTCATATCTTTCCCTTTCACCCTTCTTCTCTCTCTCTCTCTCTCTCTCTCTCTCTCTCTCTCTCTCTCTCTGTTGAGTTAAACATGCTCCTGAGGTACCAGAGACCACTCTTCCTGCACTTCTCCTCTCCTGGAATCTGTCCACTTCGTCCCAGCCTGCATCTGGTGTTCTCCTCGACTGAAGGCCACACTGGGGGGGGATGGTTTCATATTAACGGCCTGGAGATCCATTAAATTATAAAAAGTAACACAGGAGCTTTGAGGATTTGGATTTGGACTGTACTTAATGTCAGCAGTCTGCTACACTGACTCAAGGCTACAGTTTGCTTCTGATCACCATCACTGCACACCTTAACATCGTGTAACTCAAATCAATGGACTTTCAGTGCAACCCAGAGGAGGATGAGGTTCCCTCTTGAGTCTGGTTCCTCTCAAGGCTTCTTCCCTATGCCATCTCATAGGATTGTTTTCATTGGCTCGTTAACGAGACAAACTAACAATCATACAGAACACCTATTCATTCTTTATCACTGCATTGTCCATTGTTAAAAGCGCCATATTGAATTGCGCAAACCTTTTTCTTTTTTTTTTTTTATGTGGTGAAAACTGGCTTTCCATATGAATCAGATGTTCATAAAGCTAATAAAAATCTTTTGTAGAAGTCCACATACTCCAGTATATCACTGCCCATGATCATACTTTGGAATCTATTTGTAATATCCCAGACATTGTTTCTGCAAGCGTCAGAAACTGCAAATCACTCAGGGCTTTTTTCTTTTCCTTCAAAACAGTTTTTTTTTCTTATTCACAGTCTCAGCATCCCTTCTCTCAGGACTATTCTTTTTTCATCACTTTTCAGAAAGTGCTTATTAACAGTCCTGTGTGGTGCCAAGTGAAGAGCACAGTGAAAGACCAGGCTAAGACTCATCAGGCCACACCAGCTGAGACCACCACCATACATGCCACCAACTCAGTCCCCAGGGCAAGCTGCATCCAGCCTCAATGCAGAACCCGAAACTGTTTTTTCAAAAGATGTGATCAGCAGGCTTTGGAAATAATAGGCAGATGAGTTTGCAGGGCACAGAGCCCTAGAGAGCCAGAGGGTTACTGCTATCCTCTCCTCACCATGGGCTCATTGCCACGCCACTGGTGAATAAGCAGGAGCCAGATTGCCAATCTCCGACATTCTACTTAGCAGCTCAAGATGGTGCGTCTCCGTGCCCAGCGTGAGATCCCACAGGATGTGATTCTGACTCTGAAATACTAGTTTAAAAGGATTTTTCTTGTCCTCTGACTTGATTTACCTTTCCGAATCTACACTTACTCCATGTAATCCTCTGAGAGAAAAACACAAATCAACCACACATAAATACAGACCTAAATGCAGAGGTAGCACTCACTAAAATCATAATAGTATAGAAAGAAAAAAAATCCCCAAAAAAAGAAAAAAACATGGCTGTTGCTGCCATTAAACATTATATAATTTTTTTCTTGTCTCTATATCTATCTATATCTGTTAGGTAATATTCCGAATTACTTATTTAATTATTTACCCAGCAGTTATTTACCTGGTATGTGGGACGACTTCTTATCTTTCCTTGCATATTGTTATATTACAACTGTCATATCTTTGTAATAGATGCTTACGTTTCTCCCAAGAACAATAAGACCTTCAACAATGTTTTGTTCATCAAGTACCGATATGCAATTCTATAGTCTCCTAATGGAGGTCTATATATTGTGATGTACCTGAATCTGTATCGGAGAAAACTAAACAAGAACAAGGGAGTCGCAGCCAGCTCAGCGACAATCATATATATATATATATATATACTCGCGACCTCGATAGTTCGCGACTTTTACTCACGAAAAACCTGATAGTTTGCGAGAAGCCGTGAAGGGCTTGAAAGTTTGGAGTAACATTTCACAATTGTTTGTTGAGTTTACACTACAATACATGTACAATTTCGCCTTCGAAAAAGAACCCCTTAAAATGAGATTTAAAACCTCACGATTTTTTGTTACTCGCGAGGGGACATAGAATGTAACCCCCATGAGTATCTAGGCTGCACCGTATATATTTATAAATATAATAACAAATATACATAAAGAAGTGACACAAACTAGGTAAATAACTCCTGGGAGAATAATTGTATAAGTAATTCAGAATATTAACTAACAGTTATTGATATAGAGACAAGAAAATGGGTTACAATAATAATATTTCCAAAAGTCGGAAATTGTTTCTATGCAACGAACTAGATCATTAAATGATTTCCGTTGACCAAACTAATATATAAATGTTCAGATATTCCACTTTATTTTCATTTAAAAATCCTTGATTAGCATGAAGAACAGCTTTACACACTCAGCATTACGTGTAGTGACTGGGCAGGTCATTTCATGATAAATACTACAGATGACTGTTTAAGCCTTTCCATGTTTGACTGTGGGTGTGAGACAGACTGCTCTCATCTTCTCTTGTACTCTGTTTTACACAAGTTCTTCTGTTAAAGACAAAAAATGTTAAATTTGGGCACATCTGTCCACATTTATTCACTGTCCAATTGTTTATTTTTCTTCTTTATAAAGTTGTCTATGCAAAAAGAAGCACAAGATCCATTCAAAGACATGGTATGTGTTTTAATACCACTGTCTCTGTGTATAATTTGTGGAGTAACTTGTTCACAATCGTTGCACTTCCCAGGCTGTTTATGTGTAACAATGTTTCATGGATCCATGATTTCTTGATCTTGTTTTCTTTTTCATTCACATTTTTGTTTTGCCCTCGTAGTGTTGTTAGCCATTCGACCTTTGCCTGTTTCACATTTTTGACTCTGCCTGCTGATTTGAATTTGTTTGGCCATTTATTTTAATAAAATGTTCTCACCCTGCACTTGTATCTGCAATACCTGACACCTACTTACAGGCAAGATCAAGGCAAAGTCTATTTTTATCTCTTTTATCAATATGAGCCAGATCCAAACCACCCACCAGATCCAAACCACCCACCAGATCCAAACCACCCACCTGATGATTTGACAACCTATTGATTTTCTTTTTGGTAACAAATAATTCCATTACTGTCCAATACAAAAATATTTGGAAGAAATAAACATTATAGATCATAACGTTAATTATAAAAAAGCCACATATTTTATAGACTTTCCAATGTTATGAAAAGAACAAGTTGGCTATGAATGAGATTTTGAAATGCAGACCTCCGATTTGGTAAACAGGTTTCCAGGACTGTATTTTGCCAATTTGTTCAATTCCCTGGTGGTTGGCCAACTGTATGCCTGCCAAATGTGTGGGGGGGGATAAAAAATAAAATCATGGCTGCCAATGTGCAATTGGATTTCACCAATCATCAAGTGATCTGTAGAAATTTACTTACAGTCTAGTGCAAAAACGCGACATGAAATAACCATACCCAGTCGAAAAACTAGTTTTGAAGCTTTTATAATTGTAGAATTGAGAACCGAGTGAGTGTAACTACAGTGTATTTTCTCTAGGACAAGATCAGTACAAGTCTGCAGAATTCATGGAGCATATTTGGACAATAAATAAACAGACCTTTGACAGTGCTTGGACCCCTATTACAAGTAACAGCATAGTATGTATTATTCATCAGCAGGAGACTTTCACATAAGTCTGTGCTTGGATGCAAAGTAATAAACTATAATCTTATCCATATAAAGCCCAAAAACCTGCCTCATCTATAAAGTTTAATGGTAATAACTTGGTCACAGATGCCCCATAATGAGTTTATAGCCTCCACAAATATAACTACAGAACAGAAGATATATCTCTTTCACTCCCTTATTGACAAAAGGAGAAATAATATTCCTTAGAAAGCTTTAATACAGTAATAAATAAAATCAGTATCAATCATTTTACATGGTTTTCAACATTCTTAAGCACGGATTTGATCGAATTCTGGATTAATAAAAAAAAATAGTGATGTAATATTCAAACCCTGGAATAAATTCCTGCGTTGGTAAATAAAATAAGAAGTGTAAAAAGCAAAATATATGACTGAAGAACAATATGTCACCTTTTTTGAAAGATTTTAACCTTTATGTGGCAGAGCATAAAAGCTCCAAGAGAAATGCAACGAAAAAAAAGTGAATACAGACAGAACTAAACGCTCCTTTGTCTCATCTTCCAAACCTTGACATTTACCTTCCACAGGAATCATGCGGGGAATATAAATTTGATGATTTTATACAGCAGGTGGCATGCTTTATAAACCTGCATCTGTAGAAAAGTCAGGCATTTGGGTGTGCAAGTATATGCGTAAAACACTATCTCAGCAATTCTCAGAAAAAATTGCCCATGATCAAATAAAAAAGGAGGGTAGAAAAAAATGAGATGGAAAAATTAACCTGTGTCTAAAAAAATACAAGTATAAAATAAAATAAAGTGGCATAATATATATAATGTATATCATTTCACAATATTAGTATTTGCAGTTGGTGTAAATGGAGCAGGTGATGTAATACAGATTGCAAGAATAATTAAATTTTGTCCTTTAAGGCCAATTTAATTATTATGAGTTAAAAAAAATCACCTGAAGTACATTTACTACCAACATTTTCTGACGATCTGGACAAATGTTTGTTCAACCACAAAGTCAGGTAGTGATGTAGGTGAGGTGAGGAGGTCTGGGGTTCGGTCCGAGTTCAAACTCATCCCAAAGGTATTCAATAGATTTGAGATCTTTCACTCCAGCCCATGTAAATCATGAAGCTGGCTTTGTTGCACAACTTTACAATACAGCGCCCCATCGTTCCCACCACTTCTGAAACGTGTTCTGGAAGTCTTCTTTTCAAACCGTTTCAAGCAGCTCTTGCGATTCGCGAGGGATCTCCACAATGGATTTGGTCCGAGTTCAAACTCATCCCAAAGGTATTCAATAGATTTGAGATCTTTCACTTCAGCCCATGTAAATCATGAAGCTGGCTTTGTTGCACAGGAGCATTGTCATGCTGGAACAGGTTTGCATCTTCTAGTTCTACTGAATCCAATGACGTCCGATAATAATAAGTACCTCCAAGTCTGTGGTAGCAGTTCGGGTTTGTACCATGTACGGCTGGAAAAGTCAGGTGTCCCAATACGTTTGCCCTTATAGTGTATTAGAGAGTGTTAATTCCAGGAGCCTTACTTCTGCTTCTCTGTCTGTTTTACTCAGCTGCTTTCCCTTCATTAGTGCATTGACATTTATTTTCAGAGTTCTTGAAAATATATTATTAGAAACTAAATAAACCTGCACAAAGGTTTGAGCATGTACATGTTGGTGGTATGAAAAAAAGTCAAGATTAATGGTGCTGCTCCTGGTGCTATTCTGACCATGTGCGTTTCCACATCTACGATTTCATCCTGGACAGCAAGATAGAACAAACCTGAAGTAGAGGACGAGCAATCAGGAAGACCCCTGAAAATGTCGAAACCATACGGCATCTTGCGAATGATGATCTTCGTTAAACAGAACACTCAAACTCACTTCCGCACCCAACCTACTCTCCAGATTTGGCTCCTGTGGACTTCGCCCTCTTCCGAAGATAAAGATGCAGCTTAAAGGTCGCCATTTTGGCACCATTGCAGAGATTCATTGCTGAGATCCCTCATGAATCGCAAGAGCTGCTTGAAACGGTTTGAAAAGAAGACTTCCAGAACACGTTTAGAAGTGGCAGGAATGCTGGGGACGCTGTATTGCTGCGCAAGGGGACTGTTTTGAAGGGGATAGTGTGGACACACAGATAAATAAAGTGCTTTCTTGTAAACAGAGCTCGTTAAAACTTTTTTAACCACCTCGTAAAATCTACAGCTAAGTTCAAGCCAGGGGGTTTTAAGAACATTCCAAAAACAAACAAAAAAAAGAAATATTTTGTAGATCTGATATTGACTATAAAAATCTGTGGTAATAGTTCAGGAAAGAACCACATATGGCTGGAAAAGTCAGTTGACCCAATTCTTTTGTGTATATAATGTATAATCCAGAGGCCCCTTATTTGTATTGACACTGATATGAGATTTCGCGACTTAGCAAGCAACTACAGTGAACTACAAAGTTATAAATCAGGAAATCTGCTCTAATTTGTCCTGTTGTTTTTTTTTTCAAATCTGCCTTGCATCCATGAGGGCCTTCTGACCTTGGCTGAGTCTTCGGATTTATTTCAGGAAGAAAAGTGTCCGAGAATACAGAGTCTTCACGGTCACTGTCTCATCTCCAGATGTGTGAGAAATGGTGTGCTTGGACATTTGTTGCACCACCATCACCACCAACTTTCCTAACACACTGAGCTGCTCAGATCTAAAATTCCAAAAAAAAATCCAAAGAAAACTGATATATTTTTTTTCTATTTTTGTGGGGGGTTTTTTTGTTTTGTTTTTTTTTTTAATTCTATTTTATTTTTGTTATATTCTATTTTTGGAAATAATTCAACTCCTTAACATTGTTATAAAGTAACATTACATGTAGGTTGGGGTTCATTCGTTTTTTGATTCTCAACTGAAAAAAAAAAAAAAAAAGTGAACGATGATTGTTAGTTTTTTTTATTTATTTAGTATTAAAAGCAAGAAAAGGAGACAACGTTTCTGAGCACATTGCAAAACATAAGAAAACGACTTTATTCATGTAGTGCCCTAAAAAAGTGCACAATATTTCTAAGCTCTCATTCAATCCTAATGTGAACGTAACAGGGAATGTTATTGGAGGTCATATCTTAGGAAGAAATGACTGTACAAATAAAAATTATATGATACAAACTAGAGTGACATGTTCAGACATCTCAGAGAACATTGTGCTGGGTAAGGTGGGGCAGGACGGGGAAGGGTGGGGCAGTGTTGTTCTGCAGTTACAGTAGGGTTTAAAATGATTGTGTATTAAATAACATAAGAAGAGGACATGTGTTGGACTTGCATTTCCTGTCACTTTCTAGTTGCTTTTGAAAGCACATAGTGATCCGTATGAACTTCTCAATACTAAAGCCAAAAAGTGTGATGTAGCTACTGATCAAGAAACTATAAAGGAGGTGAATATTAATTATATTTTGAGCAATAAACAGGTTTTTAAACAATTATTCCATCAAAAATGAAAAAAAAAAATTACAATGAACCATTATGTACCATAAAAACAGTACTGTACTTCTTTATGTTACATTTTTGAAACTGTACTTCTTGTACGTTTAATTTTTTCCTAAAGCATGTATAATAAACCAAGATTCAATTCTATTTCCATTATTCCTAGAGCTTCAATGTAAATCCTTTAATGAACATAATTTGCAAAAAATCTTTTTTTTATAGCCATTATTAATACGCTGAATGACCCTTTTCCCTAATTAAAAAGCAGAACAAATCATCTGAATCCTTTTCTTCTCGTTAAGCAGCATTAGTACTTATCTGATCTTTGATCCTGAATAGAAAGCAGTAATAAATTATACTCATAGTTGAATAAAAAGCAGTAGCAATACTCTGAAGGATTCCCGTTCTCAATGCAAATGTCCATAAGCTGTGCTCCTCCTCTCTTTTTCAACAAGTAGTAGTATTAATACTTTGAGTGACATCATTCTCACTTATTGGAGCATTGTTACTTTTCATCCGAGTGATTTTTCTTCCCGTCTTTCTTAATAAGAACTAATAGAAATGCTGTTAAAGCGGTATATTCATCCTCATCCTCAATAAAACATCATGATCCCTGGGTAGTATTGAGATTTTGAAGTAACACACATCCGCTGTGATTCCTCGAAAAGACGCCATATTGAAACGGTGACTTGTAATGTCAGTTTCTCTCCATTTTTTTCTCGGAAGAGGAGCATTAATACTTAATGGGTGTCTCTCCCCTTTAATAAGAAGCATTATTAATACTTTAAATAAATATTTTTCTCAATAAGAGCAGAATTTTCCTCAATTATTAACATGTCAGTACAAATAATTTGCTTTTCAGTATGCACTTCTTTCCTCTTGATCAGTTTTTGAGATCTCTTGGTCTTAAGTTTCACTTTTAAGCAGATGACACCCAGATATACATTTGTACAAAACCTAGCGAAAATGCAGCCATTGGTTTTCTTGAACACTGCATTTCTGAGATGAAAATATGGATGTCTGCGAATTTCCTCTGTCTTAATAGTGATGATAGAGATAATGCTTCACACCATCAAACTAATAAAGCTGGTGTTCAAACTTTAAAATTAAAAGGCTCTGTTTTTCAATCCAAGCTAAAAAAAACAAACATATTTTTGACAAAAATTGACCATTTGACTTTGATGTATAAAGTACAGTTCAAATTGAATTTTTTTTTAACTTAGAAACATTGCAAGACTGCACCTATTGGTGGTTCAAAACCTACAAAAAACTAATTACAGGTTGTCCAAAATTCAGCTGCCACGATTTTGACTAAGACCAGGTCTGGTAAGCACATTTCTCCATTTTTGGAGTCATTGCATTGCCTCCCCATTAGATTCTGGATTGATTTTAAAATTCGTATGCTGATCTATAAGGCCTTACATCGTATACACCTCATTATTTGACACAGCTTTTTACTGCCTACACTCCAAGGTGTGATCTACATTTCTCTGATTCTTCCATTCCTCCGGTATTTAAGTTGTTCCCCTACCTGTTTCGCTCTGTGGGTGATCAGTTTTGTTCCTTATACGCACCAAAGCTGTGGAATTTCCTCCCCACTGAGATTAAACAGGCCGATTCTTTTACTGTTTATAAAACTGCTTTTAAAACTCACTTTTTCAGGATAGCTTCGATGATCTTTTCATTTTGTGATGTATTCTGTGATGTTTATATACTCATAATTTTTCTTCTTCTTATGTAAATTATCAATATAAATATAAACATTATTTATGTTCATAATTTTTTTAAATCTTTTTTATTTCTGCATTGAAATGTTACTTTTAAAGGCACTAAATAAAAGAAAGATTATTATTATTATTATTATTATTATTATTATTATTATTATTATTATAAATACTCTGAGCGATCTTTCCTCAATAAGATGCCATATTGATACACTGATTTGTTGTCTTGTTCAGCAATTTAAATTCAATAAATATTGGAAGAACTCTAAGGTAATTTTTTTCCTTAATACATAGCAGTATTTTTTTCCCTGAGTGCTTATCTTTCTCAATAAGAAGTATTATTAATACTCTCAACTAGAGGTTGAGAGATCCATTGGTTATGCCAATTAATCTGCATGGACAGTTTTTCCGGGTTGCATTATACAGTATAAGCCCACCCTCTGAAGGTGAATCACTGATGGTGTTAACTGTTGTTATTTTTTTTTTTTTAATGCATGCCTTATTTTCTCAATATTTATTTTATTTTCATATTTATCTTATTTAACAACAAACTATCAGTTGATTAATCGGTTATCAAACCTAGTTACCAATATCAGTAAAATACACTATCAATCAACCGCTATTTTTAACATTCTGTTCTTTTCAAAGTGTGATGACTTTGCTCCACAGCTTCCCCAAGTCCCAAAGTCGAAGCAGAACAAAAGGTTGTAACAGTAGATCGGTGACTGAGTGGGGGATCATCAGAGCCACATGTGGGCCACAGTCTAGTTCAGGATATCAACCAGAGGATGACCAGGAGTTAGCAGGGGCATTTCACAAGTTGCACATGTGAGGTCACGGTCATATGACGACTTTGAAACTCTACTAGTTCTCCACTTAGTTAGAGAATCAACTTTGTATAATGTCTTTGAGAGGCAGCTTTTATGATTCAACCTCATAGTCTGCTATCAACATCATTACGAATGATTCAAAATCTACATTTTTCATCACAACCATAAAAAACCCTTCATTAAATGAATCACACAGATGTGTGTCTATATAAAGACTATATCAAATGCATCTAAATACCAAGCTGTGTAAATTTAACCCGACAAATGAATCAGTTAAACCCTACAATATCCAACAATAATAATAGACCCACGTATTCAGTTCATTTAACCCGAGGATGCAGAGAATACTAAAGGGTACGAATCATTACCTGGAACGAAGCTTCCTTGTACGACCTCTTTGTATGCCCACCATCCCTCGTGAATTTTCGGAGGACCGGGTTGAGCTGTAAAGAAAAAGAACATGGAATCAGAATAAATGTGTTTTTTTCCCCCTAGCAATTTTTGCTAGTTTCCCTACATCCCTGGGTCATACACAAAAGAAAATCACACAGAAAGTCAGCGTGGAATCAAACCCCTGACATTTTGTGCAGCATTCGTATTTAAAGGTGTTCTTGTACTACGGGCTGAGGAATAAAGGAAATGATTACAGTAGGGATGTAGTTTATAATTGAGGTGGCTGGGTAGAAATCCCACCCCTGAAGCAGGTTACGACCTGGAATTACAGGGCAAGGTCTGGGCGGATATTGCATTCCTACACCTAAACTTCTTTTGTCCATACAGTGGCACTCAGAAACATGGCTTAAATGCAGGGCTAGAGGTGGCATGGCATACTTTTAATGGAACTGGAGGTGGGATAATCCTTGTCGCGAGGACAGGAAGTAATGCTGAAGAGCAGTTCAATTTTGTAAAAGCGAGGATGGAGAGGGGTGGACAGTTCTGTTTGAGCTGGGGGGGAAAAAAATATTGGCCAACTAGATAAAAGTAGAAAACATTTAAAAAAGAAATTGTGGTTTAGTACCAGACAACATATTGAAATACTGCTTGCTTTTTCACGTTTAGTAAGAAGCAGTATTCTGGGTCAATCTTACATTTATGCTATTTAGAGTATAGCAGACACTCAGGGATTTGAACCCATGACCTTCCATTCAGAAGTCCAACGGCTTATCCATTGAGCTACCACTTCCACAATAAGGGATCAAAAAGTTTTAAGACTATCTCTGTTTACAAGAAAGTAATTTATCTATCTTTACACACTATCACCTTCATAATAGCCCCCCTGTACAGCAATACAGAGCTCCCAGCGTTCCTGCCACTTCTGAAACGTGTCCTGAAAGTCTTCTTTTTAAAACGTGTCAAGCACCTTCTGCAATTCACTCTGGATCTCTGCAATAGTGTCAAAACGGCGACCTCTCTTCCTCTCTTGATTTCTCATCATCTTCCAGTGCTGTTCTTTTACTGTGTAAGAGCCTGTGCCACTTAAAACACCTTGAACAACTTATTGCCCTAAACTTGCCGAATCCCGTCAAACGTCTTCGTGGCAGATTTGCCCAGTTTCACACAGAATTTCACGTTTGCTCTTTGTTCTAACCTGCAGTCCATGATGAAATCGCAGACGTGGTAACGCACATGGTCCCAATGCACACAAGATGTTGGCACACTGACTTATGAAGGTCTGTGCTCCCTGTGACTGTGAGTGCCATGTGTTGGCAAACTAGCCCCAAAATGTTTTGATACCATCATGTATTAATACTCTGTGGGGTTCTCTTTTTAATAAGATGCCAAATTGAAACAGAGCTGTTGAGTTTTCAGTCGGAAGTCATATTAATACTTTGAGAAAATGTTCCCCCTGTAAAAATAATAAAGATTTATTTTCTGGATGATGCTCTCCTCAGTAAGTAGCATAATTATTGCTCCAATGGAATATTTTCCCCAATTAGAAAAGCATAAATACTCGAGTGGATCCTCTTTTTCAACATGTAGCAGTAGTAATACTCTTCTGACTCTCGACGTAGAGAAAATAAAAAAGCAGACGTGGTAATTGATATTGCTATTAAATATGACATGGTCATAACTCGTAAGACACGGGATTCAAATGGACTTTGCAGTCACTGTGCATTTACGAAAGCAAAAGCTCAAACGGTAAAACAAGATTTGCAATTGCATTTGGATTATGTCACAATTTATGCGTCCACATGTAATAATATATGCCCTAAACTTTTAATAATTGTAAAGTGATCATTTGTGACCATATGTAGATTGATTTCTCCTCACTAAACATTTACATTTGCGGCATTTGGCAGACGCCCTTATCCAGGGCGACTTACAACTGAGCAGAGGAGGGTTTTTAGGGCTTTTGCTTAAGGGCCCAGCAGTGGCAGCTTGGTGGTGGTGGGAACCTGTGATCTTCTGATCCAAAGCCCAATGCCTTAACCACTGAGTTACCACCTCCTCAGATTCTCAACACCGCTGATGCAACGTGAATATGGCATCCAGGGCGACTTACAACTGAGCAGAGGAGGGTTTTTAGGGCTTTTGCTTAAGGGCCCAGCAGTGGCAGCTTGGTGGTGGTGGGATTTGAACCTGTGATCTTCTGATCCAAAGCCCAATGCCTTAACCACTGAGCTACCACCTCCTCAGTTTCTCAACACCGCTGATGCAACGTGAACATGGCGTATCACAACACTACCGAGGCCGAGGTGTAGAATACAGATTAACATGGCAGAGGTAGAGCTGCATCTTACTGGAGACAGAACCAAAAAATGACTGTCTGGTTTTATTTAATCTTTTTCCATTTTTGCTGTACAAAAGCCTGTTTGTGAAAGGGCCATGCGCTAGAAGTCAGAAGGCACTTAAGTACATTGATGGCTGCTTCATATGTATCTTTAATGAAAAGTACCATGGCTGGGCATCGAGATGCGAATCGCATTAGCCTCAGTTATGGAGATGCAAATCACTAATATACAGTATATATATATTTATATATATATATTATATATATATATATATAATAAATAGCACTGTGTCAAATCAATAGTGACATCTGTATCACGACTAAAAGAATATATCTATTAAACAGAATGAAGATTGTATCCTGGATGTCTCAGCTATTCTGTGAGAAAGGATGCCTAAGCAGAGCGCATGTTGCGAGAGGCAATCACAATTCATCAGCTCGGGGTCTCCAGAGGCACACGGGCCTAAATAATGCAGAAGCGTTTTAGAGACAGGGAGAAAGAGAGAGACGAGGATGAGAAAAAGATATCAAGCTATCTCTCGTTGTGGGGAAACAAAGCCCACATACCTGCGCTTTAAAGTCACGATCATTAGCAGAGTTGACTGAGAGATTTCCTCTCCGCTCGCTCTCACCGTCAGCGTGTGATGGTTTGTGACAGCACCAGACAGCCGGCGTGAGGCATTTTGTTCAACAACGTTTACACAAAGGATTTGACGTGTATCGCATATCTGCGTTTACAGATTTTTTATTTTATTTTGTATTTTTTTATGTTCAGTCAGACACAAGAGGACACAACACATGCCAAACGCAAAACAGCTAGCGTGCTAGTAATATGGTGCGTAGTCTAGCTAAGCCTGTAAAATTGTTAACAATGTGGTGACACTAGCTAGCTAGCTAGAATTTTATCCTCACCGGCCTATTTTTTTTAAATAAATAAAACACACAGCTTCTCAAGTTCCTAAGAAATTGAGGAACGAAGTCCTTAAGACTTTTCAGTTGTGGAAAACTAAAAAAACAGCAAAGCCAGAGCATTGTACATCTAACAAAGTGCTGATATTGGAGGCTCCTTTCTCTACATGCTAAATATAATTCTGAACCACTGATGTAGCATAAAATTACACAGCCACCAACTAGCTAGTAAGCTAGTTAATATTTTAAATGTTGAAAATGGAATTAAACTGATCAAAATCTGATTGGAATTCATGGTCTTAGCTTGGCTTAGCTTGGCTTAGCTTAGCACTGCTTAACAATGCTACACAAATTTTCTTTTGTTGTAACAAAGCATTGACAATCAAAACTTTTTCTATACATGCTAAATATGAATATCTATTTATTTGATGCATTATAATAAAAAACACTAAAACTACTGGCATTACCTTCCACTATCTGGCTAGTAAGCTAGTCAATGTTTAAAATGTTGGAATGTATGGGAATTAAATTGACTAAAGCATTTTGAAAGCCTTAGCTTGGCTTAGCTAATGTTGCTAAATAATGCTACATAAATAATATGTGGTTGTAACAAAGTGCTGACATTGGAGACTCCTTCCATACATGCTAAATTAAATCAAACACCTGCCAACTAGCTAGTAGGCTAGTTAAAATCTGACTGGACTAAAATTTTATGAAACATGTTGGAGTAGTTTAGCTTAGCTAATGTTGCTAAACAATGCCACAACATTATCTGTGGTTTTAACAAAAGCACTGACACGCAAGACTCCTCCCATACATGCTAAATACACATATGTATTTAATTTAATGTTTTAGAATAAAAAGAAAATCTGAAACATTGCTTTGGCATCAAACAACCACCGATTAGCTAGTAAGATCGTAGGCTAGTTAAAGTGTGGCAGGAATTGGTTGAAAATTTAAATTCATGTGATTTAGTTTGCTAAACAATGCCACACAATTATCTCTGATTAAACAAATACAATAAAAATGGCTGTGCCATAAAATCAATCCTTCACAAACTAATTAGTAAACCAGCAAGCAGTAAATGTTCAGTGAAATTGAATTGCTAAAATGTTGTGCTCTTAGCTAAGCTTTGCTAATGTTGCTACTCTTTAGTATGTACATAAAACCTGATTAATAGCATGATTCCTTTTCTCAAAGATTGTTGCGATACTGGTATTGAGGCCTTAACATGTTTATTTCTGTATTTATTACATATTTATGTATGCTTAGAGTATATGTGAATTTCAGAGTTGTATAACTCTCAAGTTCCTACGAGATATAACACGGCAAAGAGTGGCAGTCATATTTGATTATGGCTCTGCTAAGTCCAGCTAGGTTTTCTATCGTTTGCTTTAAATTCATGCAGGGAAGTATCCAGCTCGACTCCAGGAAGCACGAGACACCCTGCACAGCTGGCGTTGCTAACCCGGACATAATGCACATCTCTTTTGCCTCGAGCACAAAACTGACAAATTCTGATTAGCATACCGCAAGGAAAAGGAGAAAGAAAAATCTTGAGCAGGCGTCAGGAACGTTCTGGTAAATTTCATCCAGCCGAGCTGGAAAAACAGGAGAGAATGTGATCAAATTACCTCACGTTTGGCCAAAAACACATTCCTGTGTTTTTATTAGCCATCGCTAATATACAATATATGAACAAATATTTGTGGACATAAGATTTTTACATTCCATTCCACATTTAGTGCGCATTTCCCGTTATAAATAACCGCCACTCTTTTGGAGCGTCACTGCTCCTCAATAGATTTTGGAGTGTTCTTGTGGAGATTTGTGTAAGATTGAGGTGAGGTGAGACGGCCTGGGGTGCAGAGTTCACATTCATTCATGTTCAATAGGGTTGAGATTCAGAGCTCTATATTGGGAGATCTTCCACTCAAACCATGTAAAGTATATCTTCATGCAGCTGGCTTTGTGCATAGGGGTATTGTCATGCTAGAACAGGGTTGGGTCTCGCAGTTCGAATGAAGGAGATTATTATCTTTTTTTTTTACCACAGCCAAAGACAATTGTATACCTCCAACTTTGTGGTAAAAGTTTGGAGAAGAAGAACTTATGGCTGGAAAAGTCAGGCATCCCAATACTTTTGTTCATAGAGTAAAGTACAGATTAACATTAACGTATTTCTTACTGAACACGTAGCAAGATTTTCGTTGTGCTCATTCACATGACATATATTTACCCTTCTTGTTAGCAATTTAGCTACATAACATGATCAATGAGCTGCTTTGATGTTGGTCATCCAAAAAGTTTTCATGCTAACAATTAATGTTTGCTTGTTCGATAACAATTTAGCTACTAAGTTATACAATACGCTTGAACAGATTTAGCATTAGATAACTCTGGTTTACACAGTCATTTAGCTTATTTAACTAGCTTTCTCTTTAACGTAAGCGTCTGGTTTGACATAAATACAATAATAAGAAGCTAAACTAGCTTAACTAGCTAGGTATGTTTAACAAAATATAACTGGTTGTATCTGAATTCCTGGTTTACATTCGATTTGTTGATTTGCTAACAATTTGGTGACTGAAATACACAGAAATATAAGTATCGGGCAAACAGGCTTGCTAGCAAATTAGCTTCATTGATTGATACAATGGTGGTTAGATATTAACGATTGCACAGTGCGAACAGCTAGCATGATTTCCCCCATGATAAGCTACTAGGCTACTTCACACTGTAACCAAGCTAATGCAAGAACAAATTAAAAAATGCTTATATTGCAATACACAAGTGAATGTAAATAAATGATAAATAAATCCTGACTGTGTTAAGAAAATGAACCGGACGTCCACTCGGATCACGTTTCCGACCAGGTCCTAGCACTAAATTCCCCCCGAAGAGGCAGTTATGTGGTAAATAAACACATCGGACGAGATTTAATTGTCAGAGGTGGTTATTAGTATTCATTAACGTGGCGTTGCATTGCCATGGATCATCCGGGCTGCGGGCAAAAAATCTCCACAAACGCTGCACATAAATGAAACTTGACCTTGCCGACAGCTGTGCTTGCTGACTTATGAGATAATTATCTTTTAGCCGGGCCTGTTTGTGTCACCGCATTATGGATGCAGCTGCAGCGCTGTGATGTTTCAGACACGTTTCCCGCAGGACTCTTTCAATCAGCTCGAAATATCCCGAACGGCCTGTGCACGGGTCGGAACCGCCGATCGTCCACGAGCACGAGACGCTCTTTATTTAAGGTTGTATAGCTGTAACGTTTACAGGGCTAGCAGCGGGATCGTCTGAACGAGATTAGATTTATCTAATTAGCGACCGCGCATGTGGGGGTGTGAGTAGAGGGTGTCTTACCTACAAATATGTTTACAATATAATCTGATTTATTACCTCAATCCAATGTTTTTGAATCCTAAGTGTCCCCGTTGAGTTACCGGATCGGATTTGTTTTCCGTGGATTTGAAATAATGAATATTTACACACACTTGTAACAGCACAACTAAGACGCTTGCAACATTTCTGGACGGTTGAAATAATTCCCTTTTCATTGTCCCTTTTCAACATGCAACGTCTTGCCCTTCTATGCTGCATAGGGTTTTTTTTTTTGTTTTTTTGTATGCATTAATGTCTTATTCCAATTCGAAAAAAGGGTAGGTGGCACAAACTTTTGCACACAGCCTAATCTAATCATGTACACATTGGACAAAAGATTGTGGACACCTGACCTGACCATAAGATTTACCTTTTTTTTTAAACATCTCATTCCACAATTTTTTTTCGCATTTGCGAACTTCTACTCTTCTAGATTTTTTGGAGATTTGTGCCATTTAATTCATCCACAAGGGTGTCAGTAAAGTCAGGAGGTGAGGTGAGGTGAGGTGAGGTGAGGTAAAGTGAGGTGCAGTCAGCATGATTTCTCACGTGCCAGATAACCTGATCAGCCATTCTCTTTGTTTTCATGTAAAGTTGTGACAGAAAGGTTAAGGCCATGGGTTACTGATCAGAAGATCAGGGGTTTAAGCCCCAGAACCAACAAGCTGACACTCTTTGGATCTTCAGCAAGACCCTTAACCTTAGCTGGTTCAGTAGGTAATATATCATAGATGACTCTATGCTTTGATCTAAACTTCCTAAGAACTCACAGCATATGGACAAAAGTTTGTGGAAACCTGACCATAAGATTGGCATGTGCTTCCTTTTGATTATCCCATTCTAAATTTATTCCATGTTTGCCATTATAATAACCTCCACTCTTGAGATGTTCCAGTAGAACTTGGAGCTTGTTTGTGGAGGTTTGTGCTCCTTCAGCCACAAGGGATTTAGTAAAGTCTGGTACTTTTGTAATTGATGTAAGGAGACCTGGGTTGAGTTTGGTGTTGCATTTCATCCCAAAGGTGGTCAGTAGGGTTGAGGTCAGAGCTCCATAGCAGGAGATCTTCCACTCCAAACCCATGTAAAGCACATCTTCATGGAGCTGGCTTCGTGTACAGGGGCAGTGTCATGCGGGAACAGGTTTGGGTCTACTAGTCAAAGTGAAGGGAACATTGCATTCTATCGCAACCTAAGGCATCGTAGAAAATTGTGTACCTCAGACTTTGTGGAAAGAGCTACACATAGCTGGAAAGTGAGGTGTCCAGACACTTTTGTTCATATAATCTATTATCATGATGAATGGAATTGAATACAGCGTTTTCGATTTTTTTTGTCTTCTTTTCTACAGTAATCACCCTCGCAGGAAACACGTGTGATTTATGCTAGCAAAGAAAGCATTAGCCTATTTAATACTAAAGCAGAAAGCATCCATTATATCTCCAATATAAACTGTCGGAGCGGAATAGCAGGAAGTAGGACATGAACGTCTCGATCGCCAAACACATTCTAATTTAAGCTGCCTTTAGATTATATAATACAGAAAAAAATGACACAATTCATCTCAGGATAACACAAACCATGGTGCAGTTTATATCTCACACACACTATTCTTTTTGTATCCACACTGCATAAACACACACACACACAAACACACACACACACACACACACACACACACACACACACACACACACACACACACTTACTTACTTAAACCCTTATACATCTGCATGGGATTAGGAGATTAGTCGACTAGATTGCATGAAACCCGGCATAAGTAGGCAGGATGTCCCCGATGTATTTATTGTAAAACCCTTCTTTTTTTTTTTTGTTTGAACACAATTTACACATAAAAATTAATAAATAGATAAATAAACAAACAAATAAATAAATGCTTAAAACAAAAACCTGATTAAATTTACTAAAACAAGGCAATTACATTTAAAAAATAAAAATAAATAAATAAATGTACATACTTTTTGGTTACATAAATAAACGAATGAACGGGATGATTTAATGGATGAATTTTTTCATAAAAATTTTTTTTCCGTCCATCCATCCATCCATCCATCCATCCATCTATCTATCTATTTATTCATTCATTCATTCATTCATTCCTTCATATCAAACCGCACATTTGAAAGTTTGAACCCCCCCCAATAAACAAACAAACAAACAAATTATTAAGATATATACCTTTTGGTTGCACAAACAAATGAATGAATGAATGAAAATAAGGCAGTTGCCCCCCAAAAGCAAGAAAGAAGGAAACAAACAAATAAATTAACAAATAAATAAATAGGTAAAAAATGTTTTGGTTACATAAATAAAAGAATGAATAAATGAATGAAGGAATGAAGGAATGAATGCATGGATGAACGAACTAATAAATGAATGAATGAATGGATGAATGAACGAATAAAGGAATAAATGAATGAATGAATTAATTTTATTTTTACTGGGTAAAACAAGGCAGTTGTCACCCAAAACAAACAAACAAACAAACAAATAAATAAATAGTTGCATATGTTTTGGTTACATAAAATGAACAAATGGACTAATAAATTAATTTGTTCAAATATTCATTCATTTATTTATTCGTTTTAAACCACACATTTGAAAATTTGGCTTCTACTGTGTAACATCAGGCAGCTGCCCACGAAAAGAAATAATAAAATAAATAAAATCCAGAACCCTGTAGTAGGATTTTGTTTACAGAAACTACGCTTGATCTCAAGCCTTGTACCTTTAGTCACAGCTGTGATACGGGACCAATTTCATACACCATATAACACACACTTAAACTAATTAACAGCAACATCAGTGACAACTTCTGCACAGATGTTCACTGCAACTCTCTTCAAAACGTTCGCCTGCTCTGTAAACAGCATGCAGGTCGTTCGGCAGCTCCGTTTGTTCGAGTCGTCGGTTAGTATTTTGCTGCGGCAGCTTCTTTCTACCTGGTGTAATGAAGGAAATCAACTTAAAAATATAAATGTAATGAAACCTTCCAAGTCGTATTGAGGATTTGGAGAAATTTAAAGGAAGCTATTTTATATACGGTGAGCACGGCATATAAAACCATTACTTTATATCCCCGTAGTGGCTACAGCCTATAAAGCTATTCCTTCATATGCTCATTTGCTTCTGGAGATTTTCTTTAGGGCGCCTGAGTGAGGCGGCTCATATTTTACTGTTGGAGTATTAAAAAAAAGTTTTACTACTTTTTAAAGCATGGCTGTAAAATGAGCAAATTAATCTGAATATTCAATTTGCCTCCACACAGGTGCAATATATAAAAGGGAAAAGGGATTCAGCTATGCTTCTTAATTAAAACACTTCAAACATAAAAAAAAAAATAATAAAATTTTTAAAAAAGATTTCTTTCGTACGATGCCGGAGCAAACATTTCTCTCGCTCTCTACAATACCGAAGCTTCTCTTTGGAGGAATTAGACACACTGTCGTGTCGTTAATTAATAAAGTCCTCTAGTAATAATGGACTAACCGGATTAACTGTCCAATTTCCTTTTTAAGTGGCTCGAAATGTCATGGTGCGGTGACGAAAGGGAAGAAAGAAAAGGAGCAGAAATCACTTGACAGTCCGATTCAGCCACTTAGCAGTCCTGCTTCTGGTAATTAGTTTCAGATTTAACATCTTTATTATACAATATCGAAGACACGACATTATCCAGAGTTACTTTCTCGCACGAATGCTTGGGCACGTTCCTAAAGAGCTGCCATTTTGACGTTTTTGCAGCGTGCACTGATCTGATATGAAATTGCTGATTCGTTTTCTATTACAGCATCGGTTTCTATGGCAACAGCAAATTGCTGAGGTCTTGGATAGCGAGTGCTTCGTGTTATTCAAATCCTGTAGGATGTGTTTAACATGTAAAAAAGTCTCCACTGTCAGCTGGAAAAAACAAGTAGCTACGTTACATAGAATAAAAGTATTGGGACACTTGGCTTTTCCTGCAATATGCGGTTCTTCTCCAAACTGTTACCACCAACCCAGAGGCTCACAATTGTGTGGGACGGCTTTGGATGCTGTAGCATGAAACTCTTCCTTCACTTGAACTAGGAGACTCAAACCTGTTCCAGCATGACAAACCTTTTTCAGCATGACAACCCTGAAGATATGCTTGACACGGTTTGACCTGGAAGATGTTGAGTGGGCTGCTGTAAAGTTCCTCACTGACCTCAAGCTCAAGCTCCAGCTGCACCTCGATCTCCTCAGCCTACATCATTACCTGACTTTACTCATGTGGTTTAATGAAATCTCACAAATGTTTACAAATGTACACCAAAACCATGGAACATCTTCCCAGAAAAGTGGAGATTATTATAACAGCAAATGGAGACTCACTGTGGTAATGGGTAGCTCAGTGGTTAAGATATTGGCCTTCTGATCAGAAGGTTTGTGAGTTCAAATCCCAGCACCACCAAGGTGCTACTGCCTTGAGCACCTTTAACCCTCAACTGTTGAGTTTTACAAATGAGTGTAAGCTGCTGCAGATAAGAGCATTTACCAAATGCTGTAAATGTGGAATGGGGATGTTCAAAAAGCAGATACTAATCTTATGGTCAGGTGTCCACAAACTTTTGCTCTTATAGTTTTTGTTCATGTAAAATGAACATAAAAAGAAGTCCTGATAGAAAACATTTCAGGAGTCATTATTTGAATATTAACAGGAAAAAATTGATTATGCAAATATTCCACAACTTTAAATGGCACGAGAAATGGCAACAAAATTAATATTTTTTTATTCATAAAAATGTGTTGTGATTAAAGAGAAATAAAACACAATCGAATGCATTTTTATGAAAATATTTATCTTTAGGTTAGTAACCCTTGCCAGCATGTCACAGATTTTCCTGAGCAATTAAAACTGGACATGATGAGCACTTGGGAAGGACGAGTAGGCGGAGCTTGGCTCCAGAACTAAAGATTTGTGAATAAATAAATAATTTCATTACCGTATCCAATTAACTACGCGGTTACAAACGGTCCTGAAGGCATCAGCGTGGTTCGGTGCTGAGACAATATAATTAGCTGGCATCCACAAACAATATGGTGTAATTGTGGAGCAACGGGATGACGTGAGGTCTTTGCTAGTCATGTCACACGCATGCCAGCCAAATAAACATGCATGCAATTGGTCATTACAGACGAATCGCCCAAGCAGAATCATTGGGCGCGTTGCATACGTTTCACTGTACATCTTTTCTTGTCGTATATTTTTTACTGGAATCGCCTGTAGTACTGGAAAGCTGTTTTTGATTGAGCTCCTGGTAGTTTGGAAGCTCAGAAAGGGTCATCCTTTTGGAATGCAAGACCCTGAGGCCACAGTCTCTACAGGCAGCTGGACGGGTGGATAGATAGTAAAGTATTTATACTTCTAGCATGGTTGGAGAGGATTTTAATCTTACCTGGGCTTTTACAAAAACAAACAAAGAATAAACAAGTTTAATATTTAAATCATACACTATTTGGACAAACATTGTGGACACCTGACCATAAGATTATGTAATTTTTAAACATCTCATTCCACATTTCGTCATGTTTCACTAGATTTTAGTGTCTTTGTGGAAATTTGTGCTCGTTCAGCAAAAAGAGTGTTAGTAAAGTACATTTTACTACCCACATTTTCTTCTATATAATCTTCTAAAAAATTGTGAACCATAATATGTGATTTTTAAGCATCCCATTCCACTAGATCTCCATTTACTATAAAAATAGTCTCCATTCTTTTGAGAAGATGTTGCACTAGATTTTAAAGTGTGCACAGAGTGTGCTTTTAGAGTCAGGCACTGATGTACGTGAGGGTGAAGAGGCCTGGGGTGCGTTCACATTCATCCCAAAGATGTTCGATGGGGTTGAGGTCAGAGCTCTGTAGCAGAAGATCTTCCACTCTAACCTATAAAAAGCATTTCATCCTGGAGAGTGTGTACATTGTAATGCTGGAACTGGTCACCTAAAATATAGACGTCCATTACAATTGTCTTCTTTCAGTGTTTGGTAACAGTTTGGGGAATGAATCATATGGATGGAAAGTCAGGTGTCTTAATAGTTTTGTCCATAATAAGTTTATCCTGGAATCACTGTATTAGCTAAGAATTAGCGAAAGAGTTGATCAGTCCAAAAAGTAATAGAATCATTGTGAGGATGTTTCTCTTTTCCGATTCAGTCCATTTAATTTTAATAATAATGGCTTTTTAAAAAATGCTGGTATCGGTATTGATACTGGTACTGAAAGTATTTATATTTTGAAGTATATTAATCTCATTCATGCATCTAATCAGCTATGGGGTTATTGCTCAGGGGTCCAGAAGTGGCAGCTTGGTGTGGCTTGGATTTCAATCCACAAACTTCAGAGCCCAAGTCCCAAACCTTAACCTCTAAGCTACATACCCCCTCCCCAAAATACAGTTGTATTCTAATAACTGAGCATTGGAAAAGGTTTTCAAACCTTCTTTGAATCTCAGGACATCGCGTCTCGTGGCGATTTAAAGACGGTTTGGCGTTCAGCCTTTCAGACACTCATCCGGTTACAGCCTATCATTACAGGTGTGTCATTACTCACTCAAACGCTCGTGCAGATCATTTCTATCAGCTGTAAGTGAGACGTAATTAGAACTAATCACTTGCACTGTTCAATGAAATCTTCATCTCTATTGTCCGTGTGAAGATGAATGAACTTTGTAATGAAAAATATAAAGAATCAGCCGTCTTCACGCAATGGTTCAGTTTATAAAGACTGTGTGTAGGTCAAATACAAATGAGGTCATTAGCTAGTTATAGAAATTGGGGAATTAATCTCATGGGATGATTTTACAAACGAGAACCATAAATTCAAAAGCATCCCATTAAGGACCTGGAGAATTTGGAGTTATTCAAGAATTGAACACACTAATGCAGTGACATCTATCAAACGCTGAAACAAATCCAATGCCCCGTGAACACACAATCATTTTCCTCCAATAATGTTTGGATAAATACAACCGCTGCTATAGTAGAACCTCATTCTAATGATTCATGAGGATTGGTAAGAACATATGTGTCAGAATGTGTCAATATGTGTATGTGGACTCCTGACTTTTCCAGCCATTTGTGGTCCTTCCTCAAACACAAAGTTGGGGGCACACAGTTTTATAGGATCTCTCTGGATGTGCGAACATGAAATTTTCCCTTCACGTGGACCACGTCAGGGTCAATGAAATGCAGATGGCAGCTAACCAGAAGTACAAATTGTGTGTATGTATAAATATACAATATTTTGCAGAGGTGCAAATGTGCAATATATATTCAAAATAATACAATAGAAGGTGCAAATGTCAATCAATCAATCAAATTTTATTTATAGAACACCTTACAACAACCAAAAGGAGCACAAGGCGCTTTCCAGTAAAAACATTAGTCGACAACAAAATATACCACAATGTACATAAAATAGCAGTCGAATCAGCAGCTACGTGTTAAAAGCTTGTATGAATAAATGTGGTTTTAACTGCGATTTAAAAACACTCAGCACAGTGATGCTTCGTAGGTGTGCTGGAAGTGCATTCCACAGCTTTGGTCCCTGGACGGCAAATGACCGGCCTCCAAACTTTTTATATTTGAACTTGGAAGTGACCAGAGAGGTATGTTCAGAGGAGTGGAGAGTTCTGGCTGGTTGGTAGACCGTTATTAATTCGGTGAGGTAGGCCGGGGCAAGACCATTGATGACCTTAAACACGAACAGCAGGACCTTACTCCAGCCTAAGCTGCACCGGAAGCCAGTGAAGCGAGCGGAGGACAGGGGTAATGTGTGAGCATTTTGAGGTGTTGGAGAAAAGACGTGCTGCCGCGTTTTGTACCAATTGAAGGCGATTGAGAAGTGATTGATTAAGTCCAGTGGAGAGAGCATTACAGTAGTCTGTCCTTCGAGCTGATGAAGGCATGAATAGCTTTTTCAAGGTCAGCTCGGGACAAGAATGATTTGACCTTTCTAAATAGTTTTAGTTGTGAAGTTAAACATATAAGGGTATAATTTGAAAAGTTTGGAGTGCAAAATGGAAACATGAGGTAAAATGTAATTTGTGCAGTTGACAATAGCCTTGTGCACAAAGCCAGCAGTGACAAGCCCATTTTAGTGACTCAGTTTATTGAATCTCGTTCATCAAAATTAACAAATCTTTTGAGTCATTTAGATCATTTCATTCCTTTAATCACATTAATAGCATATATGGTAGTCATGTGACAAAAAGGATGATCGACTCAGGCCAGAGGAGTCATCAGATGAACGAATCACTTTTTGGGACGACTCATTCTTCCGAGTCACATTAAAGATTCGTCCGAAATGAACGAATCGTTCCTGAATGACTCATCACCACTGCCAGCTCCATGAAGATACGTTTTACATGGGTTTTAGTGGAAGATCTCCTGCTTTAAAGCTCCGACCTCAACCTTACTGAACAATGAATTAGACTGCACCAGTATCAGTATCTAAATGGATTAACGCCCTTGAATAAGCACAAATCTCCACAAGCACACTCCAAAATCTAGCAGAACATCTTCGCACATGAGAGTAGAGGTTATTGTAAGAGCAAATCGGGACTAAATGTGGATTGGGATGTCCAAAAAGCACATACCAATCTTATGATTAGGTCTCCACTAACTTTTGTCAGTATACTGGCAGATAATAAGGCATCAGTGTAACCAACAATCACAATACGTGTTGCTTCTGCTTCAGCAGATTCAATTCTATAAACAGAAATCATGCCAGAAAATGTTTTTTGGCTGATGTAACTAGTTTCCCCTGCTCTCTTCAGTCATTATTGTTTCAGACTCCTACATTTTTACCATTTTGAAGCTTCATGTGAATTATCTATACTCTCAGACAGCTGGTTATTTAGTGAAAAACACAAAGGAAATGGTTTCGACTTGATTAATGTCACTTTTAAAAATAACGGTGCAGCCGAAACCTTCAAACTCGTCTCTGAATAGCAGAACAATTTTCTCTCCGCAATCTTATTTGTAATGGAAAACAATGTGTTCTCGACAGAAACGCATCTTGCTTTATATGTACTTGTTTCACTATGTAGTTATTTGGACTATTTGTAGCTTTTTTTTGTCTTTAAAACATTTTCTTACTTGTAAAAATATATGACGTATTTACGATTTTCCTGATCATAAACTGCGGGGCTAAAAATACTCACGCTAATTATATATACACACTATTTTCATTACACTGATTGCGGGTTCAAGTCATGTTTACTGTATGTTAATTCGCATCAGATCGTGTGGTAAACGTTTAATGGATAAAATATGCGATTAGATAATGTATAAAGAAAGAAAATAGCAATCATGGCTATGCTGTAAGGAAATACATTTATTTATTTGATCATTCATTTATGAAATTATGAAATTGAATTATTTCCGTATTGCTTTTAACAATGGTGCCAGATTGTCCAAATTACACATCATGACTGTGGCAAGGAAAAACTCCCTGAGACATCATGAGGAAAGAAACAGACTCAAAAGGAAATCTGTTCTCATTAAGGTGACCCTGAATGTCCATTCTGAATATAGTTAGTCCAAAATCCATAAAAGAAGTCCAAATCCATCCTCATATTTCTTGAGTTTAAGTAAGAAATTAGTGTGGTATTAAAAAGACATGATCCATAAACCATGATTAAAAGATCTAATAATTCTAACAATATTATATTATTAATAATCTGTTTTGCACCTGTGTTAAACGATTGTCCAGAGAAAGCCCATTTTTATGGGATTTTTTATGATCATGTTCAATAAGAAGCACTAGAACCAGTCATTTCAGTCTACAAAATTGGACAACCTTAGCATTTACTATGTGCTAAGTCTACTTGGATATTATGCTAATGAGCATCAACTTGTTGACCCCGTGACTTCAGCACATCTGCCAGTTTGATAACGACAGGGAATTGAAAGTCATCCAACGCCCTGCAATGCATAGATAATATACCAGAGTCCCATGACATTCCATTAGTAGAATTGCATTAACACAGTTAAGAATTAAGCTTCACGCTCAAGTTGCATCTGAGCAGTGGAAAAGAACGCCTCGGAGTACGTTTTAAAAAAATATATAACAACGAATGAGTAACTGCATCTGCATAAATGATTGCATTAACACAGTTAAGAATTAAGCTTCACGCTCAAGTTGCATCTGAGCAGTGGAAAAGAACGCCTCGGAGTACGTTTTAAAAAAATATATAACAACGAATGAGTAACTGCATCTGCTTAAATGAGACTGTCATAAAGTCAAACAGGCGTTGAGAAAAAAAAAAAAAAAAAAAACGGGTTAATGGTCCAGTGTGAAATTCACAAAGGAGCGGCATTAATAACAAGACAGACCACGACGGAAGGCGAAGATATTCTCCAAAAAACAAAATAGGGCATTGATCTGTTATTACTAACCTCCACTCTTCTGGGTAGATGTTTCATGGATTTTGGAGTGTGCTTAAAGAGATTTGTGCTCAAGTCAGGTACTGATGTAGGTGAGGTAAGAAGGCCTGGGGTGTGCAGTCTGTGTTCACGTTCATCTCGAAGGTCTTAAATAGAGTTGAGTTAACGAGACACGTTTTCATAGGAGGCTATTCAAGATCTTTCGCTCCAACCAATTTAAAGTCTATCTTCATACTTGCGGTCTCCTAATCCAAGTAAAGGGAAAATTTCATGCTAGCACATCTAAAGAGATCGTTTACAATCATGTGCCTCCAGCTTTCTAGGGAACAGGTTGTGGACGAAGAATATATGGCTGGAAATGTCAGGGATTCCTGTCCTTTTTTCTATAAAGTGTTAGTGCACAGTAGCATTTAACTCATACAACAGAGAGAAACCGCATGAAAAGCCACAAGGCTTTGATGACTCACCTTGAAGTTGTAGGTAACAGACTTATTCTGTAAAGCTCTGCTTTCTCTAACACTCTCTTTTAATTATTTACAATATAATTAGTACTCAGGCTACAGGTACAACTTCAACGTTCCTCAGTATATTAAACATTCAAGAAAACAACTCAACATTAAAACAAGATCTTCATAGTGAGCTCATTCACTCTTTAATTGCCACAGGTGAACACCATTTGACTCATCATGTGACCTGGATATAGATAATCTCAAGACTGGACTCATTCAACTAACTCCTATCAAAGGCACTGATCCAGAATCCAGAAGATCCAAAAGTTCTCCCACACCACCCCACTCCCTCCACCAGCTTTCTGAAGCTCCTTGATCAGATTTAAAACACTGACGCTGTCCTACAAAGGCACAAACAGACCAGCATCGCTCTACCTCACAACACTTATCTCACCACGCTCCATCAGAGCCTCAACCTCCGCCCGACTGATCCCACCATCTCTCAGAGTAAAATGAAGAGACAATCTTCTCTGTTTTGGCACCTGAGTGGTGGAACGAACTTCCATCTGGTGCCTGAACAGTTTCTAGCAATCTTTAAACTATTTTGCAAGACCTACCTCTTCAGGGGTTATTAAATTAGCATCTTTCAGGTAAAGGGGTATCTCAGTGGTGAAGGATCTGGGTTAATGATCGGAAGGTTGGTTGTGGAAGCCTGAGTATCGTCAAGGTGCCTCTCTTGGGCCCCTGGTCAAGACCCTTGACTATTTTACTCTAGAGGCAATGTATCATAGCTGACCCTGAATTCTGATCCCCCGCTTCCTGACATCACTGGAATATACCACAAATTTGGTGAAGTGGTGAATCTTTGGTAAATTTTGGGGAAGTTGCTGGTTTACTGATCAGAAGTTTGGGGGTTCAAGCCCTAGTATTGCCAAACTGCCACTCTTGGGCCCCTGAGCAAGGCCCTTCACTATTTCTACTCCAGGGGCGATGCTGGAATAGTTCTTTAATGCACATGTGTAAAAAAAACATCTGTATTTCTTTGTCTAAGTATTTTCCCTCCCAACAGAGTTATCGATGGAGACTTCAACACACTTTTGGAAGTTGCTCCAGAAAAAGCCATCTGCCAAACAGCCATAAATGTAAATGTAACCGGCTCAGCTTTAAATCCCCATCAGATCCATTCGTTTTAGTGCTCTGAAAAATTTCCATTGACTCGATAGTTAATATTTTCATTTTATTATTTTATAATACAACATTACTATGTTTCATAATGAGCGCCATTTTATTTCTTCTATTCAAAAATGACACCCATGTTGATTTCCACCATTACTAGTTATCATTTCCTGTTTAAAAAAAAATAGATTTCTCTTATTTATAGGCCATTTTTATCGATTTCATTTTCTTTATTAACTTTTATTTGCCTTAAGGCTTTCCTGTTTATTGCATTTTTATTTATTTTTTTTCTCTAAGAACACAAAACTCCCTGGGTGGCATTTTATTTGTATAAATGATAGCACAATTACATCCTGGACAGTTCTTCACTTGACAGGAAGGCGCTTTATGTATAATTAGATGTTATGCTTCACCTGACGCCTCTTCGCATCTACACCGTCAAAACAGCTCCATAATTTATGATGAAACAAGGCTGATGATATGTTTACAATCTCCGAGTTCAGGAAGATGAACGTGATGTGTACGAGTTAACCGTTGATGCTCAGTGGTGGTCATTAGAGAACACTGTAAGATTCTCCGGCCTGGAATTAATAATCATGAACATCATTGCAGTGCAACTTTCATATTGTAAATAAGACTTTAGCCTCTAGATATGAGAACATTCACCTTCGCACAGGTTGTTCTTCTTTCCTGTGTACCTATATTTACCCGAGATGGAGAAAAAAGACTGAGCGAAAGAGAGAGGGAGGAGGGGAGATTGTTCATCGTCAATCTTCTCGTTTTGTCATTCATTTCCATAAAGCCCTATATCATACAGTGCTGAGATGTTTCTGTTCGAGGCCATTTTACCTTTTACGCTTTGATTGCTTCTGGATGGTTCGGATTCTTCGTGATTCTGATTGGGCAGGAGGTCTCGGTTCACAGTAGCTTCAAAAAGTAATGCAGCTACAAATTATAGGTTTGTCTGTGTAATTGTTAAAAACGCTGTAAATAAAATGGATTTGGGATATTGGGTCACCTGACTTTTCCAGCCATATGAGGTTCTTCCCAACTCTACCACAAATTTGGAAGCACATCATTGTATAGAATTGCTTCAAATTTCATTTTGGTTTAACAACATTGTTCCAGCATGACACTGCTCCTGTACAGAAAGCCAGCTCCATGAAGATATCCTTCACATGGGTTGATATGGAAGATCTCCCGTTATAGAGCTCCAACTCAATTGAACACCTTTAGGATGAATGTGAACGCTGACTGCACCCCAGACCTCCTCACCTTCTCACCCTACCTCACTACCTGACTTTACTAACACACTTGTGTCTGATTGAATCTTGCACAAGTCTCCATAAGCACAAAACATCTTTCCAGAAGAGTGGAGGTTATCATAACTGCAAATGGGGATTAAATGTGGAATAGGATGTTGAAAAAACACACAGATCTTATGGTCTTATGTCCACCAACCTTTTCGTGTCCATATTGTGAATTGTCAGTGTGATAAAAGAAAAGAGAAAAATCAATGAGGGTTTGCACTTCTTGGTTTTCTCAAACATGAATGAGAGGCTGGTCAGGGAAAGTCATCTATATAACTTTAATTAATGCAATTAAATCAATAATAATACAATTAGATAGATAGATAGATAGATAGATAGATAGATAGATAGATAGATAGATAGATAGATAGATAGATAGATAGATAAGATGGTAAACATATTTTATAGCAAGTACTTTTTCGCATAAAACAAAGACCATTTCAGTAAACTTTTATTCTTTCGGCTTCTCCCATTAGGGGTCGCCACAGCGGATCATCCATATTCGTGATCCACATGTTTGATTTTGCACATGTTTTTATGCTGGATGCCCTTTCTAACACAATCCTCCCTATCTCCTCATTTTTCCAGGTTTGGGACCAGCACTAAGAGTGCACTGGCTTGTGCAAACCTAATGGCTGGGTTTGGTTCCCTGGCCAGGAATCGAACCCGGGCCAAGGCAGTGAGAGCGCCAAATCCTAACCACTAGTCCACCAGGGAACCAATGACCATTTCAGTACATCTACTATTTTTCCAAATGCCTCATAAGTGGTTTAAAGCCAATTTTACATGGAGGAAAATGCAGGAAGCAGTCAGTAAGTCGTCTAGACGTACTTCTACATCATTTTTTTTACTAATTACTTCTATAATAATAAATTATGATATTCAACTATCCTTACAATTTCGCTTGATATTGAAAAAAAACATAAATATAACAAAAAGATTTTCTGATCTATGCATCGTTGAGGATCTGCCATTGTTCCTCTTCAGACTTGATTTTCTTAGACATTGACGACAGAAGATTCAACCGTAAAAAATCGATTTCATTTTCTTTCTTACAGACACATTAATTCAGGTGGCAGAAAATAATATATGCCAACAAAAAGAGGAGTGCTTCAGCGCTTCTTAAAATCAATTCTACACGTCTCTGGAGCTCTCTATTGAAGTGATGAATGGTGTTCTTCTTCAGCTGGTGGTGGGATGATGATGATGATGATGATGATGATGATGATGATGATAATGATAGTGGTGATGGTGGTGGTGGTGAACACCTTCTAAGACATTACTCCAATATCTCCCACTGGGTTAATATCTTGTGTATGTGAAAGCCATCACATATTCTGTTCACCATTCTTTTCCCCTTATTCAATGAGTCTTTATGATTGGTGCAAGGGGGCGGAGTCATCCTGGGAGAAACCACTCCCTCGAGAATAGGTGAGAAATGTAGGTAAATAGGGATCGTTCCGAAAAACCGCTTATCGATTTGCACTGATGCTGCTGTCTAAGTGTACAATACAAATCCACGTAGAGCCAAACCATGGCAGTGAATAAATAAATGCCCCCACATACACTTACAGCATTACAGAGCCACTGTTTTTCCTTTAATTCGTCATCTATCTGTAGGATGTGTGGAAAAAAAAAACATAACTGATATCGTTCAAGAGCATCAGAGTAGTTCTTAAGCCATTTATAAAATAATTACAAAAAAAAATTCCTTGTCCATTAAATGATCACTGCCCTCTATAGATCAAAGGACACAAAGCAGGATTTATGTGACTCTAAAGAGAAGCAATGATCCTGACCTGGAGCTCCTGCATTCGTGTAAACCCACACTGTAAGTAATATAGTGTATATATAGTGCACCTGCCTTCCTGAGAACTTGACTCCTGAGTCATTCTCATGTTTAACGTTGAATTGGAAATCACGATGAGCGATAAAATTCATCTCAACACCCTGGGAGGTTCTCCTTCGTATTCCTCGGGATGCTGAGTACGCTTCAAACTGTAGCCAAATATTGTGATAACGCGAAGGCAAAAAGAAAACTCAGCCTGGATAGGAGCGATAAATCATCTCCCAATTTCCTACAGGAGTCTCATGGAACATTAATCCAGAATCGAAAAAAAAATAATGAAGGTCCGCGTATGAGCATGAATATCACTGAATCGCGGATCGATTGATTGATATTTCGAGACTGACCTGCCCTTATGTTTGAAGATAATGATGCTGTTATTGAATTCAAGCATGTTGAGCATGTTTGCAGGGGTCATTAGGGACATTTAGGGTCATATTTCAACCAGTCTTATCCATATGTACTGGATTTTGAATGACTCCTGAACCAGAAGCAAGGGAACAAATCTGGGGCTTCACACATACAAGATTTTTCTGGACTTTCTGATGTATCCTAAGGTCAGACTGGCTGAGATTTAGGTTTCTGTGATTGGGTTCTATCCATGATGAAATCCACATACAAGAACATGAGTGACTCAGAGACAAATCCCTTTTTAAAAGAATTTTAAGAAAACACAAAGATTAGATTAGAATAGATTAGATTAGATTAGATTAGATCAATCTGATATTAACTTCCACATGGTGACTGAGCAGATCTCTGGAAGCTTCTGCTGCTGAGTTACACAGGAAGCTACTTCCACCAGTTGAAGACAAGACATATGGTCCAACTGCTCAACAATTCCTTATGAATAGAGAATAAAGTGCTGCATATCTTCACCATTACTCAGTTACAAAATAAAACACATCTGGACTGTGCATTTCACCAGTTTTAGTTCATCACCAATGTTTATTGGCCCATGACTGGTGAACACAAACCACTTTAATGCAATAGAATTAAGTAAAATAAAATAAAAAAAAGGGAAAAAAGGAACACAATATAAACATTTTAGTGAAGCATTTTCTTTGTTTATTTATTGATTTGTTTGTAGACATTAAAGCCACATTTTAACTTTTACCTTTAAAATGTAAATTGCACTTGCTATGTTTAAGTATTCATACTTTTAAAAAATCCCAATTATTATCTCTTATAATAAAAATAAATACAGTTATGCAAAAAAAAATAAAAAATAAAAAATAGGATAATCTCAGTCATCTTGTTTTATCTGTGTGAAATCGTTCATGCAGTTTTAGAAACTGACCAATAAGAGTGTCAGGACGTGTGAGGGCGTTAAAGGGGTGTGTCCTTGACCAAATCGTTTTTTAGAAAGTGGGGGGGACGTCTTGATGTCAGCCGTCAATAATAATAATAATAATAATATTAATAATAATAATACATTCAAAAGCATTTCCATATATTTTGCATTAAAAGAAGAAAGAAAAAAGAGAAGAGGAGGAGGGGGTGCTTGAGCAGATATCTGTATGTGCATCAGTACCGGAGGGGCTTCATAAACCCTTCCTAAACCCTTCATAGAGGACAAACCGCAAACCGGACCAGGTCCCGAATCCCGTTAATAACGATGCGCAATCAGCTCACATCTTGACTTGGGAGGCTGTTAGGAGTTTTTCCTGTTCTTGCAGATTAGTGTAGCGTGTGTGTGTGTGTGTGTGTGAGAGAGAGAGAGGGAGAGAGAGAGAGAGAGAGAGAGAGAGAGAGAGAGAGAGAGAGAGACGTGTGGCAATATCTCCAAGCACTCCATAACTGCCTATAAGGAACAATTCCCTCTATACTACTGTATAGTTTATAACAGAGTGGAAGTGCATCAGAAATAGTAATGCAAAAAAAAAAAAAAATCAAAAAGAAAGAAAGAAAGAAAAATATAAAGCTCATCTGCATTGATTTTCAGGATTTAAATTTTCTTTCTTTTTTTTTTTTTTTTGGAACCGTGTCCGTCCAAGCATGCAGTCTCTGAGCCACAATCACAAGTTGTAAAGACATGGACGGAGGTGAAATGATGAACAGGAGGGATTGAGATGTTGAAGGAATGGGATTGCATAACGAAGAGAGAGAGAGAGAAGCATAACGAAAAGAGAGAGAGAGAAAGAGAGAGAGAGAGAGAGAGAGAGAGAGAGAGAGAGAGAGAGAGAGAGAGAGAGAGTGATGAAGGGAAATAGATATGCATCATAAAGGATGAGGAAGAGTGCGTAAAGAAAGGGGGAAGGAATTCTTGACTTTGTGATGTCTCATATTTCTGATAAATACTAAAGAAAAAGATTCTAAATGACATAAAATGCAGAATAATCTGGGATTAGATGAGCGGGTTGATCTTTCCGTGGAATCGGGATGGATCTCGCACCATTCTTTCCCCCTAAATTTCAACTTTTTTGTTGTTGCTGTTGTTAAAAAAAAAAAAAATCGATCATTCCGACCCTCCATCATCAGCATCAGCATCACCAGCATCCCAAACCGCAACCAGCGCGTGCGACTGTTCGTGCAACTTACCTGTTGTACAAACGATGAAATTGGCTTGAAGGATAATCAGTATTTCCCAGATTAAATCCATGTTCGGTTCCCGTCCTTCATTCCAGGGACATGGTGCTCCAAAGAAAACCAAGGCAGATCAGTTGGAGACGTCGAGTCCAGCCTGCGTCTTTCCCGTCGCACACCTTCCACAAGGTAACATCACACACACACGCGCGCGCACGCACGCACGCACGCACGCGTATACACACTTACATACACACGCACACGCAATACACGCGCACAAGCACACGCTCACACGCCGGGAAGAGAGAGAACGCGAGAGGCGCGCTTATCTCGGATACATGACGCCGCGCGTCGGATGCGCGCTCGGAAATTCCAGCGAAATCCTTTACGCGTGTGCGAGCTCCAGACCAACAAAAAAGAAGGAGTAGAGAGAAAGAAAAAGAGAAAAAGATAGATAGATAGATAGATAGATAGATAGATAGATAGATAGATAGATAGATAGATAGATAGATAGATAGAGTTTAATAAAGAAAAAAAGAAAACACGCCGCACTTGGAAGCGGGTGCGCGCTTTAGTTTCGCGGAGAGGACATGATGGAGCCGTCCCGATCCTGCAGAGAGTGAGAGGAGGGAGAGAAGGGTGGGAGAGACCGGAGGAGCGCGCTCGAGAGAGAGAGAGAGAGAGAGAGAGAGAGAGAGAGACTGTCTGTGAAAAACAGAGAGAGGAACCGCAGTAGTTTTTTTAACTCATCCTAGTAGTCAGGAAGAGCCTATTGGAGCTCTTGGTGTGCGGGTGGGGGCGCTTCCTGCACTTCTTTTCATTCTTTTCAGGCTAGCTACACACCCACACACACACTCATTCTCAAACCTGACACCCAAATTTAACATCATTCTGCTCCCCTTTTATCCACCCTACCTGCATCTCCCCTATGGGACAGGGTACACATTCAGAAAAAAATAGTGCACATGCTTGTGGCTGGGGTAAGTAATAAGTGGTATCACCTGAAAATGCTAATGTGGAGTACTTCAAGTTCAACGTTCAAGTTAAGGTCCAAAATCAAAACCGTTCAAGGGAATTAATGGTACAGTTTAGTCTAAGATAACGGGTCTTGGTATGAACTGGGATCATTGTGCCACATCGAATGATAAGAACAAACGTGCAAAACCTACAACCCCCAACCCCAACTTTGCAACATGTTCTTCCTGCTCTTCGTTGTTAGTACCACTTACCTTTCCATCGTTATTTTTGCTCTGTCCCAACTGAGATGATTTTCTCAGTTCTCAGTTGTATTGAGATGTGCAAATCATTGCATTCTGTTTTTCTTTACATTTGGCATTTACATTTTCTATACCTCAGGCAGCACTGCATTTAAAACAGTCATGAATCTGTAATAAAAAATCACAGAACGAACTCATTACCACCTCCAGAAATCATTTTTTCATCATCCACAAATGCAGGTTAAAGCTCCATTATGCAGAAGAAGAAGGCACATGTGAACATGATCCGGAAATGCCACAATCATGGTTTGTCCTTAAAATCGTATATACTCTCAGTTTAAACCTTTGATATGTTTTATTTATTATTTTGTATAAAATAATGGTTTATGAGATTCCCAAACCATTATATTCTGTGTTTATTGACATTTTTCACAGCATCAAGTTTTTTGGAATTGGGGTTTTAGAACTATTAAGAATTCATGGGTTGTCAAGGTAGGTAGAGTGGTTCTATGTATACTACTGTAGATATAGATTGTTGGTAAGAAACCCTCAAGAAGGTAATGCTTTTATGGTGATAATGGAAATTCTGGGCCTTGGAATGCTCCAGGATCATTGATTCTCTCTCTCTCTCTCTCTCTCTCTCTCTCTCTCTCTCTCTCTCTCTCTCTTTCTCTCTCGGTCGAGTTAAACATGCTCCTGAGGTTCCAGTGACCACTGTTCCTGCCCCTCTTCCCTCCATGGATCTTCCCACTTCGTCCAGGTCTGCTTCTGGATAGCGTTCTCTTCGACTGGAGGCCACTCTGTGCAGCTTGGGACGGTTTCTCATCAACGCCTTGGGTGGTTCCATGAAATTCCAGAGTAAGAACAGGAGCTTTGAGAATGGATTTGGACTGTAGTACACTGACTCAGGACTACAGTTTGCTTCTGATGATCATCACTGCACCCCGCAACATCGTATATCTGCTTTAAATGGACATTCGGTGCAACCAGGATGAGGATTGGTTCCCTCTTGAGTCTGGTTCCTCTCAAGGTTTCTTCCTTATGCCATCTCGGGGAGTTTTTCCTTCACCACAGTCGCCACCAGCTCGCTCATCAGGGACAAACTTACACTTATAAAGAACATCTTCACTTTTAATCACCATTTTATCTGTGTAAAGCTGCTTTGAGACAATGTTCATTGTTAAAAGTGCCATACAAATAAAAATAAATTGAATTGAATTGAATCATTGTGCCATATCATTTATTTAATTAGGGATAAGTGCTAAATTTAAATCTATTGAGAATTTTTGCATTGTCGAGGTTGGATAGAAGCACCTAAATTTACAATTGGGTAAAGCTTGCTGGTAAGAAACCCTTTTAGAAAGCTGGGGAGCTTCAACAATTTTAAAAGACTCCTGAATTCACCATGTACGTCTGGCGCAATAGTCATGACAGCCAGATTTAATAAATGTAATGCCTTTTTTCTGCACGACAGCAGACCTACATGGTGAATTTTTCTAATACTGTAATGCAATGGGATTTCTGGGCCTTCGGATGTGCATCATTTATTTACAAAAAAAGTGGGACAAATGTAAATACAAACAATGCATTCAATTGCAAATCTCCAAATTCGAAATAAATAAAACAAACAAACCGAATCAAAAGTTTTCTACGCATTTCTAAATTCATGTTCATTTTTCTTTCCAGGATAGAGATTTAGCCTGCATTTGCGGAGGGCACGGCAAACTGTATTCACTGACAATGGGTTCTGGAGGTGTTAATGAGCTCATGCAGTGATTTCCATTACAGAACCTTGACTGTTTTAAATGCAGTGCTGCCTGAGACCCTGAAGATCACAGGAATTCAATATTGATTTTCACCCTTGTCTCTTGTGGGATTTCTTCAGATTCTTTCAAACTGTAAAAGATGAGATATTCAACTCTTTTGCAATTTTTATGTTGAGGAACATTACAGAACTTTCACAGAGTTCTGCCCATCTTTAATTCTGAGACACCCTGACATTCTAAAATACACTATTTATAACCAATCATGTTGCAGCCATCAAATAATAAAAATAAAAAAATCTTAAAGACGACTCATTTTCCTCAGTTTAAACATTTGATATGTTAAATTATATTATATTTATTATATATTTTAATATATGTTTATGAGATTTGCAAATCATTGCATTCTGTTTTTATTTACATTTTACAGTGTCCCAACATTTTTGGAATTTGGGTTGTAATTAGTTATGCGGACAAATGTGCTAAATCTAGAAGTATCTAGAATCCTTGGGTTGTCAAGGTTGCAGGAAAGGTTCTAACTATACAAATTGGTAACGCTTGTTAGTAAGAAACCCTTTCAGGAAGCTGAGGACCCCTAAATTCACCATGTACGGTATCTCACAAAAGTAAATACACCCCTCACATTTCAGCAACTATTTACGTCTATCTTCTCGAGGGACCAAAAAATGAAACTTGGATATATTTTAGAGTAGTCAATGTGCATCTAATTTTCGAATCTTTAGAGCGTCTTTGCCATGAGGTGCCATGTTGAACATCCAGTGGTCAGTATGAGAGAATTGTTCTCAAAGCACTAAATTTGAACTGCTCTAATACAAGATACACAAATATGTATAATCCTTTTAAGCTGACAAAATAATGAATAGGACATGTGGCTTTCACTTAGGGTGTACTTACTTTTGTTGGCAGTTTTTTAGACACTAATGGCTGTATGTTGAGTTATTTTCAGAGGACAGTAAAACTCTACTGCTATACAAACTGCACATTGACTACTAAAATATATTCAATATTTCTACCGCATTGTTCCTTGAGAAGGTATAGTACAATGGTTGCTGTAATGTGAGGGGTGTACTCACTTTTGTGAGTTACTGTACTTTTGGTGGAATAGTTATGGCATAGCTAGATTTCAAAAAGTAATGCTTTTTTTTAATCGCTAATTTGGTATGGTGGTAAGGCTCGAATTTACTAATCGGAAGGTCGGAATTTAAGCCCCAGTATTGCCAAGCTGCCATTGTTGGGCTCTTGAGTGAGACCTTTGACCTTCTCAGCTCCAGGGGCGCTGTAGCGTGGTTGATCCTGCGTTCTGAGATTAGCGTTGAAAAAAAATGCTGTAAAAAAACATGAGACAAGTAAAAGCTTCTATTTTTCTTTATTCCTTGTCTCCCATCCATCAGTAAGCATTCATATTATATATTTTTTCCTTTTTCTTTTTTTCCCCAATGTCTTCCTAAAAAATGTATTTGACATTCGAAAATGGGCCCTGTGTCATATTGTGACATATGACACACCAAACCAGGTTTAGTGACATTAATACTTCACACTATACTAAGCGTGTTACCATGCTTCAGGACATTGAGGTAGTCACTGCCTGACTGTCTTTAAAGCCTGCTATGCCCACTGCCTCAAGACTGACCACATCAATTATGCTCAGCCTGACTTGGACATAGCCTGTGCTGACTGCAGGCCTATGTCTCAGAGTCTGGCCCAGTGTAACCCCCAGCCCTGAATAAACCATTTCACGTCGCATCTGTTGTGACAGGGTTCACTATGGCACCGTGTAAGGAGTTTGACAGTTTTGTGGGAGGATTCAGGCAGGTCAAAGCTTAGCCTTACCTCAAATGGGCCACACATGTTCTGGCTAAAGCAATAATAAGTCTTATTTTCTCTGATGGCCTATAGAAACTGTTGCCTACCTAAGAACAGACTATCTGGAACACCTTCACCGCCACTATTAGACCAGGTTAAAGATGTCACATGTACTTTACAGTTGAGTGAAATTCTTTGTTTGCATATTCCAGTGATATTAGGAGCTGAGGTCAGACTTGATACAGTGCTCTTGGATCATTTTGGGTTTAGGGCCTTTCTCAGGGGGCCCCAAAAGTGGCATTTCGGCAGTACTGGGGCTTAATCCTTGTTGAAGTCTTAACCACTGAGCTAGTACTTTGCTGCTAGTAAATTTATGGTACTTGGTAACACAGTGACCCCAGAGAAACGCTTTCTAACTATACCGTTAATTGAGGTGAGGTAAGGTTTTCTGAGACTATTAGTCACTATGAGGCTTGCCAGTCAGATTTACATTTGGAAAATGGCATCTGTTAATACTGTTAGAACTGATGACGGCAGCCAGATCAATGATCTGATGACTAGACAGGGTTCTTGGTTCTCAAAGGTGCTGTAATGGAGATTGATATTCACCCCAGAAGCTTACCTTCAGAATGTGTTATCATGCCACAAGAGTAGGGGGCATTTGGGTCCCTGATTTAAGATTAGAACTTTCAACCAGTTGGAAATAAGCATCGTCTGGTTATACAATATTTTCATAGTGATGTCAACCACCAGGATTGCAGGAAGTCATGCTCTCTATGCCTCACAAAGCATCTACTCTGGTGGACCCATGTGTGACTGGTCTTCCTGAAACCAACCAATTTTTTTCCCAGTGCTTTACAATGGTGTAGTGGATTCCCATGTAAAAAAACAAAAAGATGATTCGCAACTATACCAGATCCAGGATAAGTATGATCAAGCAAATGTGGAGTTCTTATTGGTGAACTATATGGCTGGTACCAAAGATAAAAACCCCAATTCCAAAAGAGCCAAATGTAAAAAAATAAAAAAATAATTAAATGCAAAACAAATGTAATAAATAAAACAATGAAGAAAATGCAATGATTGCAATGATTTTCAAATCTCATAAACTAAAACCATATTTTATTCACAGTAGAACATTAAAAACTTTTTACCTGGTAAAATGTATATTCAAAAAAAAATATTAGGTAATTTTTTCGAAAGAATTGTGACAGGGTCATGTTTAACAATATGCAGCATCTATTTTTTGGAGAGGAATAAAGTCCTATTTGTGTCTGATACTGGATTCTGCCTGTTCAACAATCCTTGGTCTTCTTTGTCGTATTTTTTGTTTCATGATGCGCTGAAAGTTTTCAATTGGTGAAAGGTTTCAAGTACAGTTTAGAATATAAACTCTTCAACTACAAAACCATACTGTTGTAATTGATGCAGTATGCAGTTCAGTCTTGTCTTTCTAACATATGCAATAATGTCATCTGGATGGAAACATTTGCTGCTTTCTAGACTCAAAAGCTGCCCATTCTACAGGCACTAATGCGCCCCATACCATCAGAGAAGCAGGCTTTTAAACTGAGCACTAATGAGAAGTAGGATCTTCTTTAGTCTGAAGGATGTGGTATCCACCGTTTCCAAAAAAAAATTCACATTTCGAATTGTTGACCACATAACAGTGTTCCACTTTGACTCAGTCCATCTTTAGGCACAAGAGAAAATAGAGGCTTTTCTAGATCATGTTCACATATGGCTTTTCTTTGTCTAATAGAGCTTTAACCTACATTTGTGGACAACACAGTGAACTGTGTTTGCTGTCGATGATTTTAGGAGGTGTTTCTGAGCCAATTTTAATGAAGATCAAAGGCATCTAATATTAATTTTTGCATTTCTCAAGATTCTTGAAAACCTTCCATATATTATGTACTGTAGATAATGAGATATTCAAAGTCGCTTCTCCTGCTCCTTCCACTACCATTTTATAGACACAGTTTTTCACAGATTGAATTTCATACCTATCATGTTACTGACCTTTTGCCAGTTAGCCTAATTAGTTGTAAAATGTTCATCCAGCTGTTTCTTTTTAGTAACACACTTTTCCAGCCGTTGAACATAATCTCGAATTTTTGACAGGTGTTGCAGCAGTTAAATTTAAAACTGACTTGATTTTTTTTTTTTTATCTTGAGATGGTACACTTCTTTACCTTCATCTTAATTAGTACATTACATTTGTTCTATTGTAAATAAAGTATAAATCTATTTATGAATATTTATTTATGTTCCTGCCTCATTGTGCACCACCCCAAATTGGCTTGTTTAATCCAGATATTTCACCCGAACATTCTTGACAATCAAAAAGAGTAAAATGGAATGAGTCCATTTCCGTGTCAGTTGGAACCTGAGTTGGATTGTTTCGGTGGAAAAATAGCGGCATGACAGCAGTATTTACTGCACGAACGGCAGAATGGAAACTTTATTGCACGGTTGTTTTGCAAGGTATACACACAAGAACGTATCCAGACCCCTGGTGGTTCATGAACCCTAATTACATACATGATTCGAGTTGGATTTAAAGGAGAGTATCACACTAGCAGAGTATCACACTGCCTGTACAGTGGTAGAAGGGTCAGCATTCTGACTGGTCTGCACCTATATGCCCCATATGCACCAAGCTGTTATTCCCTGTGTTCTGAAACATTTCTGTCACAGCCAGCAGGACCTTTTTTTTTTTAAGTTATTTGTACAACAGTAGCTCTTGTGGGATCCGGCCAGATGGGCTAGCTTTGTCTCCTTACCCTCATTAATGAGCCATAGGCAGAAATGACCCAGTCACAGGCTGCCCAGTTGTCCTTGCATTGACCACTTTTAGTAAACCACTGCATTTCAGGAACACACCATGAGGCATGTTGTTTTTTACGATTTTGGTCTATCCCTTAAAATTCGGCTCAATCAAGTCAATCATAAACGTACACTTCCCACACATTTATGTCGAAAAATTGTGTAATGTCATGGCTGATCAGTGTATAATTAATAGGTTTAAATCTTACAAATGTCTTTAATACCACTATAGACAGTATGCTTTTGAAAAGAAAACAAAAAGCCAGATTTAATTTTGGCATTCTGGAAATTCTACAGTTTTGAGTAAGACAGCATTTGTGGCAGAGTTGAACTTGCATTGTAGTGCAGGCCCCTGTTTATAAAACTCAGAAAGAAAAAAAATGCCTTTATATCTGCTATCTGCTGTAGGCCTCTAGCACTTAAAGCGCTTTTAAAGGCAACAACCTCTTTTATCTTATTATTTTTTGTTACTACTGCCTGATCTCTTGAGCTTCTCTTTTCAAATGGACTCCAAAAGCATAGGGTTCTAGGACCTTTAAGATCCCAGTCCATCTTAGTTAAAAACTTTCTTTCAGCTTCTCCCATTAGGGGGCGCCACAGCGGATCATCCACATGTTTGATTTGGCACATGTTTTTACGCTGGATGCCCTTCCTAACGCAACCCTCCCCATTTATCCTGGCTTTGGACCGGCACTGATAGTGGCTGGGGGGAGAACCCGGGTTACAGCGGTGAGAGCGCCGCATCCTAACCACTAGACCACTAGGGGACCTTCCAGTCCATCTTAGTTATTGAAAGTAAAAAAAAAGACTGCATTTATCTGTGATGATCATGATTAAAGATCATCTATTTATTTTAGTTTGTTGTGCCAATTTTTGTAGTTGCGGGGCAGATATGAGAGAGAGACGTGTCTTTCCTCCAACACGTGGCCATAAATTTACGAATGAAATTCTCTTTCTGTGCCTGGAGTACTAACATGACATCTGGTACATGTTTCTGTTTGAAGAAAAAAATGGAGTGGAGCTTTATAGTGTCAAAGCAAGTCATGTGTTAAAAGTTTATTTTGGTTAAAAAGTGTTTTTTTGAGATTTAGAAGAAAAATCTTTGGCTTAACAAAGTTAGAATAATACAGGAAGTAAGCATATCTTTACTTCTCTGAGATGTCAATATGATTTTATGTCGAAATACAGGTAATATTAAAACAATCTCAAAAACGAACAAACTCAAGTTTTCCAAATAAAGCCATAGCTTCATTACATAAGTGTTTCTGGGTCATGTTAAGTGTCAAACATTCCTCTCAGAACTTCTGTAGCAGTGGTAATCAGTAGCTGGAAAATATCCAAGTAATTCTGGCATTGTATGGTGTCTACTCGGAAGCATTCCGGAGGATAGTCCTACTTGTTCTTCTGGAGAATTTCTCAGCGAATCCAGTCCAAATGTTAATCCCACAGCTTCCTTCTGTACATCTCTCAGTAAAGCAGTGCCAGCAAAAACAGCAAAAGCCCACCATCTGGCCCTTTTTTCACCTTCTCGACCTGAGAATATACTGTACATATGTTTGCCAACCTTCAGAGCAGATTGCGACACAAGCTTGGGCTACTAGGGCATTCATTTGTGGCTTCAATTAAAATAGATTGCCTAACAAATTAGACTTATTCTGTTTGCAATGCATACAACTGGGAAAACTGATGCTGATGCATATGTCACATGATAGGCTCTATTTACAAAAGTTCATTGGAAAAAAATATATACTGTGGAGATCTAAAATCAGATTTGAAGAAATAAAATCAGAATTGTTTAATAAGGCTGGTTATATGAACATAACCTTGTTCAGGTATTTCCTGACTTGGACAATGGAGATGTGTTTTGATGTCCTCATCGTAATTTTTTCTCTTTTTTTTTATAAGCTTGTACACTATTGCTTTTTATTCTTCTGTGCTATTTATTCCTTTTATCACTTCTTATCACATTCTTGCCACTCTGGGAAGGTTGGATTCTGGATCAGAAGGGCATTGGTTCAAATCTCAGCACCACCAAGCTGCTACTGCTGGGGGGCTTATGCAAGGACCTTAATCCTCAACTGCTCAGTTTGTAAGCCGCTCTGGATAAATGCCGTAAATGCATTCTATTTTATTCTTTTTTATTGTATTTAATATTGATTCTATTTAACACTTTATATGTTTCCTGTCTTGACTACTCACCATTACATGTACATTTGCACCTGGAGCCTTTGGACAAATGCAATTTTGTTCTGCTTTGCACATTGTTGCCTGGTTAAATGTTCAAGTTCAAGTTTTGGTCGGCTTTATTGTCATTTCAACCGTATACAGTTTAGTACAAAGTGAGATGAAACCACGTTTCCACAGGTTTAAGGTGCAACAGCAAACAACATGAATGAACAAAGGAAACACAAAGAACACAGAAATACACATAGCTTTAAACTAACAACACAAAGTGCAAATGTGCAGCATTTAGTGCAAAATGGGGAGAAGAAAAAGCAGAGACAACATGAGACAAGGAAAACCAGTCTCATAGTAGCACCGACCAGTACAGTACAGAGGTTGTGCAAAAGGGATTGTCCATATACAAATATACAAAAAATACATACTGTACATGTAAACATTTGGCTGGACAAACACTTTTGGTTCAGCTAAGATGGGCAAACAGCAATTTATGAAAGCAGAGGTGTTTTTTCTTCTTTTCGTTGTTCAGTTTCTTTATGTTGAGGAGTCTAATGGCTTGTGGGAAAAAACTATTACACAGTCTGTATGTGAGGCCCGATTGCTTTTGTATCTCTTTTCAGACGGCAAGAGAGTGGAGTGTGTGATGGGTGTGTGAGATCCGAGACCGGTCGTGCAGGTACTGATGTACAGTAAGTAAGTTGAGAAGGTCTGGGGTGCAGTCAGCATTTTAATTCAACCCAAAGGTTGAGCTTTATAGCGAGAGATCTTCGACTCCAACACATCTAAACCACATTTTCATTGAACTGGTAGTTGTGATGCTGGAACAGGTTTGGGTTTCCTAATTCTAATAAATGGGAAAACTAATTCTACTGCATCCAAAAGACATTCTATACAATTGTGCACCTCCAGCTATGGATACAATTTTAAGAAAAAAGTAGTTTTATCCATATACTATTGTAGTTGCAGCCAGTTGGAATCAATAATAACTGGAATTCGTAGAACTGCTAAGTCCAGTTGTTAATTGCAGTTTGTAGAAGTTGCACTGCCTTTGAACAAGTACTGACACTCATTTCTCACTTACACTTCCTGTGCCAATGATTCCAGGTTCTCCTGGGGATATTCTGACATGTAACTGTAACAAATGTCTCCACTGGGTCCTGAGTCTGCCTCAGGGTCTCTATCCTTTTTAATGACCTAATATAGCTCGAGTAGGAGCAAAAATAATGGGGAATCCTTGTAAGTTGTTCAAATCAGCTCAACCATGTTTTCTCGAATAGGGAATCTATCTCTACCAAGATTTAGGGTATTAGGGACCACCTCTGATATTTACAGGCAAGTGTATGATCAGGTCATTAAACAAATACACCGATCAGGCTTAACATTATTACATTATAACATTAGGATTTGTTAGTGGGTGGATATATTTATTAGGCAGTAAGTGAACATTTTGTCCTCAAAGGTGATGGTAGAAGTAGGAAAAATGGGCGAGTGTAAGCATTTGAGAGAGTTGGACAAATTGTGACGTCTAGACGACTGGGTCAGAGCATCTCCAAAACTGCAGCTGTGGTCTGTAGTGGTCAAAGTCTAACAAAAGTGCTCTAATAAAGGAACAGTGGTGAACCGTGGGCTGCCGAGGCTCATTGATGCATGTGAGGAATGAAGGCTGGTCTGTGTGGTCCGACCCAACAGACGAACTCCTTGAGCTCAAACAGCTAAAGAGGTTTTTGTTATCGTGGAGCAGGATTGCTTTCCTTGTGGTAGTTTATAGGATAAGTAATTAAGAAAATGGGTGTTCTCATAATGATTGTCCTTATTGCCATCGTACAGGTCTTCAATCGATGATCCTCAGCAGGCTTGTTGGTGCATTGCAGCTTCCTCTTTTTTGGGGGGACGAAGCTGCACCAAAGCAGATAGAGGGCTCTTTAGTGGCAGTATAGAATTGTACCAGAGTAGCCTGGGATCGATGGAAATTTGCCAATTGCTATAAGACACGCCATCCTTTGCAGTGCTTTCTTGTTAATGGATGATGTATGGATCTTCCATTTCATAATGGTGACATGGAGCCATTTTTTTACCTGCAATGTGTTGAATGGAAAGTACACCTGATAATAATAACCTCCACTCTTCTGGGAAGATGTTCTACTAGATTTTGTGGATATTTATGCTCATTCAGCCACAAGGGTGTTAGTAAAGTCAGGTAGCAGTCAGCATTTACATTCATCCCAAAGGTGTTCAATAAGGTGAAGGGTCAGAGCTTTATAAGAGGAGATCTTCCACTCCAACCCATGTAAAGCATATCTTCATGTCTTCACATTGGAACAGGTTTGAGTCTCCCAGTTTAAGAAAAATGTGTTTCAAAAACATCCTGTAAAAGTTTGAGGTAGCAATTTGGGGAGGAACCAGATATGGCTGGAAAAGTCAGCTGTCCCAATACTTTTTTCAATACAGTGTTTGCTAGTGTAGTTTTTTCACTTAAACCATTGCATTTGTTTGTATTTATAAAAGTCTGTGAGCTGTAGAGAGGTTCTTCTTTTACATTTTGCCCTTTAAGACATTCATACTAAGCTCAGCTCACTTCCATTTTCTTCATCTGCAAATTTCGATGCTTTTGAGGTGCGCAGTGCTGCTGACGTCTGACCTACAAAGTGCAAAAAGTTGCAGAAAGGTGCAAATGAGTACGTTAGATAAATGTAATAGACACCTTCCTAGGTTCAAAAGCTTGAGGCAGTGCTGCTGAAAGGTTGTGAGTTCAAATCTTAAGACTGCCCGTGAGCAACGTCTTTAACCCTGAGACAACTCACGGTAAAAGGTATACGTGTGTGTGTGTGTGTGTGTGTGTGTGTGTAGAATGGATAAAAGGGTTTGCCAACTGAAATCATGTAAGAAAACGTTTAGGCGGCAGAACCGTGAAAATTCTGTGGCTCTGATCGACCGTAAAAACAGCTTTTACTCAACTAAATGCGAGGCTGACAAATGAGAAGTGACAACGACACGGGTACGATTAACTAACTTAAGGTTAATAAAGGTTCATAAAGTGCCTTTGACTCTTATTATGGCTCGGCCGTTTAACACCGCAGTCCGCTTCGATTTGCAGAGTTTCTGCTGATGGACTGCACCAATGACAATCACTCCTGCGTAAACAAGAATGACCGGACTTCTAATGGGAAAATCAAAACATATTAGGAGATTTGGATTTCTGCTTCAGGAAGCCAATTGGCATCGAATGACAGCGAGTAAAAGCAACACGGGGGAGATTTTATTAAATAAAAGGATTGCAGCGTAGTTCTTCGATGTGCAATGTATGGAAAGGAAAAAATTGAAAACGTGACACTAATGAATACTATGTGCAAGTTTTAATTTTCATTTATAAAATAATATTTTTATTTTTATTTTTACCGAATCCATTATAAAGTCGATTTATCCTTTTTATTAAATAAAAGGATTGCAGCGTAGTTCTTCGATGTGCAATGTATGGAAAGGAAAAAATTGAAAACGTGACACTAATGAATACTATGTGCAAGTTTTAATTTTCATTTATAAAATAATATTTTTATTTTTATTTTTACCGAATCCAATATAAAGTCGATTTATCCTGATTAAAATACTTCACCTTTTTTTTTTCTTTTGCATTAATGCATATTAGTACTTGAGAAACATAATTTTGTGCACCCAGTGAATGTTAAGTCAAACAAAAGACACTAATATAGGAACAAATTTACCCACAGTGCCTTGCGTCTGTCAAATCCTGAGGATACGTCTTTAATTCTATATGTTGTATGTTCAATATTGGTAATAATAGTTATAGTAATAATAATTCATAATAATAATAATAATAATAATAATAATTAATACAATCAGACAGTCAGGACATTTGTCCAGACCAAAAAAACAATCAAATGAAATGACAACTTTGATACAGCACCCCAGGAGCACAGAGAATTCGGGGCCTTGCTCAGAGGCCCTATAGTGGCAGTTTGCCAATTTGGGGTTTACACCACCAACCTTTCAATCAGTAACCCAGAGCCTAAATTACCGAGCTACAACTTCTTAATAAAAGCCAATGCAGCTGCAATCAACATTTATACTGTATTGTACAAACAATCAAATTCATAACAAAGAGCACTTCATACAGGTGGCTTATAAAGTATGAGCAATACAAGCACATAAACACTATAAACAGTTCATGGAACAGATACACATGATGCCTGATAATACCGGGGGAATGAATGGGTTTTGAGCTGAGCTTTAAATTCATGGATGAAGGTGGGTGTCTTAAGTGCCATGGGGAGTGAGTTCAGTGCCATAACCAGAAAGAGACCTTATAATGAGCAGTAAAAAAAAGTGCGTCATGTCTGTACAAATCCTCTACTTAAATATTGCTCCAGTAAAAGAGCAAGAATATTTCTTCTTGCTTTTGAAGGCTGTGGAAAAGTTGCTACCGGGTGGCAAGAATGTTCTGGCGAAAATGTTCACATGCATTTGACATTGTATTATTTATTGCCGCTTCACACACACACACACACACACACACACACACACACACACACACACACACACACCACTCGGTATGCAAGACCATTTAAAAAAATGAAACTGGTCTGCAGTGTACAAAAGGTTCTGTACTTTAGAATCAAAAGTGGTGATGTATGAGAACTCTGTGTGAAGAATGGATGCAGTTCAGTGTTCCATTCTCCTGCACAGCAGACCTTTATAAGGGGAGAGTATCGTTACACACACACAAATGGTAAAAAAACCCTTACTCCACACACACTCTTATCAAAACCGTAGGGTTATGCTTTTGCTCTCGTCACAGCTTCTCATCTAACACTCTTTAGGTTTTTGCTTTAAGGTAGCAAGTGACGGTGTGTTTTCTCTGAAATGTAATAGAGTAAAAAATCTAATGTTTCCAACATAAAAGCTATGTTTCCCATCAGCCGATGAACGTCATGGGCCATGTCGCATGTTTGATTGTGGACCTGATTTCTGTCATGTAATACAATGAAAGAGGATGTAAGCACAAAAATATTTAATGAAGAATCAAAACATTACCTCTCACATATACATTATAGCACAGTGATATTCTTCTGATGTTGAGAAGTTTGGGTCAGAACTCAGGTTCAGCCATGATCCAACACCCCTAGAGCGTTAAGAGCCTTGCACTAGGGCCGAACAGTGGCAATACTAGGGCCGAACAGTGGCAATACTAGGGATAGAACTTTCTGATCCGTAACCAGAACCTTAACCACTGAGGGAAATGTGACCCTGAACCACCACAGGCCGGTAATTTCAGTATCATGACTATACATAAGAACAAAAACAACATACAACAGACAAAAAGTGCACTGTGCTGTGATTATATACACTGTAAGTACTAATACCTTGAATCAAGTGCACAAAGACGTTACTTGTTCCAGTGATGTGCAGTGGCTGATGGATGTGCCCTAATCCTGACACTGATCAAGTACACATACTTGAAAAAACACAGACTTGCCCTCAAGGTACAGTACCAATGACAAGTGTTTCTGTCGCTTTTTTCTTTCTGTATCCACCTGGTTCATCGCATGGTTCCACATAAATAGGCTAAATATCCATGAAGTCACTGAGCAACCCAAGGACTTTGAGAATGAATTCGGAGTGTAATTAATAGCAACAGTCTACTGCAGAGGCTCAGGACCACAGATTGCATGCATAGTTTTGCATTTAAGCACCTGAAGAACACACCTCAACAATGATAGAAGCCTAATGAATGAACATTCGGTCCCACCCAGATGAGGATAAGGTCTTTTTTGAGCCTGGATCCTCTCAAGGTTTCTTCTACATAATGAGTTTTTTGGCACAGTCGCTTACAGAGGCTGATTTTTGTATTATTAATTTTTAATTTAATTTTAATAATAATTATATCATTGTTAAATAAATATATTTCCTCAGAACAGCCAAGATTGCAGTTTTGTATTATTAATTTTATTAGGCTTAAACTATTTACAGCATTTAACACACAATCTCTATGAACCAGTCTGGTTCCTTTAAAGGTTTCTTCATTCTTCACTCATTAGGGATCAACTTATAGGCATTAACATATAAATTAAAATTGTTTAACATTTATTATCTCTGTAAAGCTGTTCGGAACAATGTCCATAGTAAAAATTGCTATATAAATAAAACTGAATTGAATTAATGACGTCCACTGTGGCTGAAAGTCACTTCAAAAAGAAACTTATAACATACAAATATACAATGGATGCACAGCATTACATTTTCCTAAATAACATTCTGCCATTAGCATGGATTCTAGCTATCTGTTTGCTAACTTTATGCTAACTCTTCACTCAGGAAGACTGCATTCTGTTAGCAAAGAAACGGTGTAGAAAACAGAACTAGTGTCATTATTCGAATGCAAAGACGCACCACAATTACAGAATTACACATTTAAATGTGCGAGTAACGCAATACAACGCAACACAAACGCAACGCAAACAGAATGTTCTTTTTTTTTCAAAGATATTTCCCACTGACTGGCCCCTCATGCATCACTTATTCCTGGTTTCGCATCATCCCCTGATATATTTGCATTCATTTGCTACGTTTATTTGCCTCGGTTTATTTTTATAAGCGAAGGTTACAGGCTGGAAAAAAAATTTAATACGCGCCCCGGTTGCGAACGACCCGCTTGCGAAAACCCGCTTGACGCTGATCTTATTATACGTCTAATAATGAAAAATGCAGGTTGTATTTGTTTGGAACGTCTCTCCTGGGTTTACACTTATTACAAATTAAATGAAATAATGGAAGCCATTTCTTTCTTTCGACAACAGAGGAAACCGCGGGTCGGCAACCGGCTTGGTATTTTCCTTCACACACCTAAAGACACTTAAGTCTGAAATCGGCGCTCTCTAAAAGAAACCGTATCGAACCTTCCCTTCTGTGAGTTGGTTCCCGGATGATCGTTGATCTAAATGAATTAATAGATAACACCAGCGCTTTTCTATCAATCAACAGATTACGGTGTGTTTAAAAATACCCGGTGCGCCTAATGCCCATCAGATTAACAGGACTAATGAGAATTGTTTCATCCCTCTGAATGCCTCAATTGTTTTATGTGGATTTTTTTTTTTAAAGCTGCTCTTCAGCCACTGAAGCGAGAGCATGTGGTTACTCAATTACACGGCTGACTAACGTTCATTTTTTTCCTTCTTCTTTATCGTCCCAGCCGTGCTTAATATCCCCTTTATATTTGATCGTTTGAAAGAGGTGTGTACAGATTATTCCACCTTATCACCGTGTGTTTTATATATCGGAGTATTTTTGGTCGTTTTTTAACCTGGAAGTTGTTCAAATCGACGTGAAACACTTGTGAGCCAGAGGGATTGAGGTGTGACTTCTTTCTGTTTCGTTTTTTCGTCAAAGTGACAGTCAGGCAGTGAGATGGCAAATAAACAGCTGTTCATCACTAGTCATATTGAATTTGTTTTACATATGGTAATTACATTACATTACAGGAATAACTCTTAGACGTGAAACCTATCATGTCTAGCATTTTTTTTCAGATTACACCTTTAAGCAGATGATCACTGAATTACTGTTCGGTATTTTACTTCTCCAATAACCAGTTTGGGAGGAGATGCATTCTAAAATGCAGTTATTTTATATTTAGTTATTAGAGTTGTTTTAGATTGTTTTAAAATGCCCAAACAAAACTTACTAGGATGCCCCTGGTGGCTTTTTGACGAATAACAAGTGACGAATAACAAAGCACACAGTACGGGACATAGGTTCTTTTTCAGTTTAATGAATAACAGACAAGTATAAATACACACTGAAAAAACCTAACATAAAACTGTTCTTGATTGGGTAAGAAGACATAATAACCAGAGATGTGAACCCAGATAAAGATACCTTACATACTCTCCTCTGAACAGATAACATAGGAATGTGTTTAGAGAACCAGAGGCCCATCTAAAATCTAACAAGTAGTTAACATGTCAGGAGTTTAAATCCCAGCACCACCTAGGTGTCCTGTTGGGCCCTAGAGCAAGGACTTGGGGTGGTGGTAGCTTAAGGCAGCAGACTTTGGGTCCACAAGTCATGAGTTTAAATCCCAGCTACACCAAGCTGCCACTCCTGGGCCCCAGAGCAATGCCCTTATAAATGAGAAAGGGGTTGTTTTGGAGCAGGGAATTTTGGAGACATTTGAAATCCTAAGCACAGTCGCCATGGCTGCAAATCAGGGGAAAATACACAACCTTAAATGTTAAATTCTGTTAAGCTGCTTCAAGTCAATGTCTGGTGTGAAAAGCGCAATAGAAATAAACTTGATTTGACTTGACACTACATGGCTCCCATTCCATATTTCAACAGTATGAAGGAACCGACTTCACTGTACAAAAAGACGATGAGACGATTGTATGCAAAAGTTCTGTTAGCTTTATTTACAGAGCAAACAGTCGTCTGGAGTGATGTTTATCATGGAATAACCTGCCATGGAGTCACTTCACCTAAATCTCAAGGTCAGAAAGAAATCTTCAACTTGTAAAAAACATTTTATAAGAAAGCTGGATTTCATGTTAAGTGAAGATTTTTTTTATCATAATATATATAATATAATTGATAATCCATCAAAGTAAATTAAAGTAAATAAAAAAATTTCAATAATGGACTGGCAAAATAGGAAAAACTTTAATATTTCCTGAACAGAATGTTTTTTTTATATATATATATATATAATGTCATTGAAAACACCGACACAACTGTATATTTAGTGCTCAAATGTTTACTGCTTCAATATTGTTCCTTTTTATGAGCAAACACTTATTTCCATGGATTCATACATGCATAATCTGCATAATTTACCTCAGAAATTGCCTGATTATGATTCATACACTGTAGAATGGCAGTTAAGGTAATATTTACTTAAAATCCTGTCAACAGTTTAGTAAATAAAAAGGCACACAGGCTGAATTTTCATATGGCGAACATATAGAAGGTGATTCATCGCATCATCTTGCATGTTTTCGATCTTACGCAATTGGCTTTTTTTTGGGGGGGTAGTCATCCTTCCGTGTGGCGCAGAAACTGTTGGCCTTTAGTTGTTCTTCTTAATGCTGGTTGCTTTTTTAGAGCAATCTCACACCTACCGATGAAAAATGTGCTTCACCCACACACCATTTGGTCTCCGCAAACAAGATGCACAATGAGCAATGTGCTAGTTCTCGATTAAAAACAGACATACACCGGCCACTTGTTTCATTTATTTATATATTTATTAGTTGTTTTTTATTGTCCTGATCAATGCATGTGGATATGCTGTGCACTGACCCATCAGGAATTCAAGCACACAAACACAATATGTGCTTCTTCCCCAAAATGTTCTTACTTAGAGGATGTCCACAGGATTGGGATTTGAACTCACAACTTCCAGATCCAAAATCCAATGCCTTAACGACTAAGCTACCATGTCCCCAGTTCTGCCCCAGGTCCCACCTCACCAGGTCCTCCCCAGATCCTCCCCAGATCCTTGGGCTCAACATGGACAGCTTGGCACTTGTGCAAGTGTTCAGCCTTAGTCTGCTCTGATGCACTCATTAATTCATGACTTTAGCACTTTAACACCCTGTTTGCTTTAGCAGCTCAGGTGACATTGACCTATTTCCTGCCGGTAATTCACACAGAGTGGTGTTAAGCTAGGACACCTGCGTTAATGCTTGCCGTTTTGCCTGATTAAATGATCAGAGCAGAGGAGCAGAAAGCACACAGAGAGGATTACAGCTAACAATATAATTCACACACACACACACACACACACACACACACACACACACATTAAGACAATGTGTTTATGCTTGTAGGGCACCCTGTACTACCTTAAGGTCATAAAACGTAGCTTCAGCTTCTTTAGTTGGATCACACACTCAAAGCTCAGGTCAGATTTCATAAAACGTACAGTATCAATACAACTTTGTATTATTTACATTTTTGTATATTTTATATTTACTGGTATTTGATTATGTTTCCTTATTTATGTAAATTTTTATTGCATTTATATACTTTTCAGTAGCACACATTTTCCCACCTTAGTGCAGTATATATATGTTTATATGTTTATACATGTTATATTTATTAGTGAATATAATCAGGACAAACAGAACAAAAGAGACAAAAAACCTGACTTTTGCTAACTTTTTGCAACATTAATGCACGACTGGGGATGGATGGATGGATGGATGGATAAATGGATAGATGGATGGATGGATGGGTGGATAGATGGATGGATGGATGGATGGATGGATGGATACTTGACTTGATAGATAAAAATGCATAGAGACAGACAACAAACAAATATACAGACGGGCGGGACGGACAGACAGATGGGCAGACAGACAGATAGACAGATAGACAGATAGATAGATAGATAGATAGATAGATAGATAGATAGATAGATAGATAGATAGATAGATAGTGACTAAAGCACACACACACACACACACACACACACACACACACACACATATACACACACATATATGTGTGTATATATACAGTGAGGAAAATAAGTATTTGATCACGCTGCTATTTTGCAAGTTTTCCCACTTAGAAATCATGGAGGGTCTGAAATTGTCATCGTAGGTGCATGTCCACTGTGAGAGACATAATAAAAATTAAAAAAATTCAGAAATAACAATGTATGATTTTTTAACTATTTATTTGTATGATACAGCTGCAAACAAGTATTTGAACACCTGAGAAAGTCAATGTGAATATTTGGTACAGGAGCTTTTGTTTGCAATTACAGAGGTCAGACGTTTCCTGTAGTTTTTCACCAGGTTTGCACCCACTGCAGGAGGGATTTTGGCCCACTCCTCCACACAGATCTTCTCTAGATCAGTCAGGTTTCTGGCCTGTTGCCGAGAAACACAGAGTTTAAGCTCCCTCCCAAGATTCTCTAGATCGTCCTCTCCCAAAGATTTTCCCCGGTCATCCTTTCTTTAAAACAGTGCAGTCGCCCTGTCCCATGTGCAGAAAAACACCCCCAAAGCATGATGCTACCACCACCATGCTTCACAGTAGGGATGGTGTTCTTGGGATGGTACTCATCATTCTTCTTCCTCCAAACACGTTTAGTGGAATTATGACCCAAAAGTTCTATTTTGGTCTTATCTGACCACATGACTTTCTCCCATGACTCCTCTGGATCATCCAAATGGTTAACTTAAGACGTGCCTGGACATGTGGTGGTTTAAGCAGGGGAACCTTCCGTGCCATGCATGATTTCAAACCATGACGTCTTAGTGTATTACCAACAGTAACCTTGGAAACGGTGGTCCCAGCTCTTTTCAGGTCATTTACCAGCTCCTTCCATGTAGTTCTGGGCTGATTTCTCACTTTCCTTAGGATCATTAAGACCCTACGAGGTGAGATTTTGCATGGAGCCCCAGTCCGGGGGAGATTGACAGTCATGTTTAGCTTCTTCCATTTTCTAATGATTGCTCCAACAGTGGACCTTTTTTCACCAAGCTGCTTGGCAATTTCCCCGTAGCCCTTTCCAGCCTTGTGGAGGTGTACAATTTTGTCTCTAGTGTCTTTGGACAGCTCTTTGGTCTTGGCCATGTTAGTAGTTGGATTCTTACTGATTGTATGGGGTGGACAGGTGTCTTTATGCAGCTAACGACCTCAAACAGGTGCATCTAATTTGGGATAATAAATGTAGTGGAGGTGGAGATTTTAAAGGCAGACTAACAGGTGTTTGAGGGTCAGAATTCTAGCTGATAGACAGGTGTTTAAAAACTTATTTGCAGCTGTATCATACAAATAAATAGTTAAAAATCATATATTGTGATTTCTGGATTTTTTTTTTTAGATTATGTCTCTCACAGTGGACATGCACCTACGATGACAATTTCAGACTCCTTCATGATTTCTAAGTGGGAGAACTTGCAAAATAGCAGCGTGTTCAAATACTTATTTTTCTCACTGTATATAGAGAGAGGGAGAGAGAAAGAAAGAAAGAGAGAGAAATAGAGAGAGATAGAGAAATAGAGAGAGAGAGAGGGAGAGAGAAAGAGAGGGAAATAGAGAGAGAGAGAAATAGAGAGAGAGAGAGAGAGAAAGAGAGAGAGAGAGAGATACTGATTCTAGATGTACGATTTGTATTTTTCCACGTTGTACATTATCATTTTGAAATTGTGGAAGATTGAGAAAGCCTGAGGAGTACTCAGTAAAAAGAGAAGTCCTTATGAATGAGCTGTTGCTATAGAGACAATGCCATATTAAACGGAGCGAGCGCAAAAATATAAACCAAGCATTTGTGTTAGAGCCTAAACTTCAAATCCAAGCCTTGATCAGACCAATCAGAATTGAGCTTAAATACTTTACATTTTACAATCAAATATGGGAATATTATTCAGCGGTCTTGTTCACTCAGAACCTGGAAGTTTGAGTTGCTATATCTTAAAAAACAGTCAATAGCAGCGTTCTTGATTCACCCGTTAAGTGAAGAGATTTTAAACTATAATTCTCTAAGAGGAGTTTTTTATCTATACTTGTCTACCTTGAGAAGAATAAAATTCTCAATCTCTAGTGTTTTGATTTGCCATTACACTCTTGATATCACCCAAATGAGGATGGGTTTCCCATCTAGTCTGGTTCCTCTCAAGGTTTCTTCTTCATAACATCTAAGGAAGTTTTCCTCAGGCTTCATCAGGGATAAATACACATCCTTCACTACAGTTCTGTAAAGCTGCTTTGAGTCAATTTCCATTGTGAAAATTGCTATAGAAATAAACTTCAAGTTGCTTTGGGAACGCATGTGACAATGTCCAGCAGACATGTGAGCTATTTGTTTGCATCAGTAAAAGTGTTTGCAATGCAAAGGTTTGTTTGTAAGTCGGGGGCATATTATAGTGTATACATCCCAGACAGTAATGATTTGGACAAACACAAGACCTGATTTGAAATGGTTTTCCTACAAGTGTCAAATCCTTAAATTACGTTGTTAAACATTCTCCAAAATAAGTACAAGCAATTCCCAGAGTTACAATAATTCAACTTACAATTTTTTTATTCTACAGCGATAGCGATTCGACAATGTATAAAAATATATTGTTTAGCGCCGCATTACATACAATAGGATGCTGCCAGGATGTACAGCAATCGACAAAGTTTAGTGCTCTTGAAGTTTAAGCACATATTTATTGGTGTTTTCAGGTGTTTTAAAGCCCAATTTAAGCCGCTGCTCGGCTACACGCTCGCTATACGTATATACAGTATTGAGTGTAGTATATCGTATTATACATTACAGGACTGTAAATTGCTCTGTTAAGATAAATTATTTCCTGTAATTTGAAAATGATCAAGAAATTACAGTATACTGCCCCATACTGTTCACCAGTCTTTAAGATTTCTTGCTAGGCTAGGCTATGGCTCGACTCGATGCTACAATGGGGTCATCGGAACGCATCTCCATCATAAGTCATGGACTAAATGTACTATAGTTTTTCATACTCGGTAACAAAAATTATTTCTGTTTTACTAAAGAACCGAGACACACACACACATACACACACAATTCTATTGCGGGAACACTTTCAATAAACAGCGATCTTTATTTAAGACAAAACGGTGTAAAGAGCACACAGCCTCGGCACACAGCTCAATCAAGCGTGTCCTGTATTTCTGAAGGCTTTAAAATTCCTGCCAGAGAGAATAAAGTAAAACACTGGGTGTGTATATAATTATAATCAAATCCTAACACCTTCTTTGCTGTGAATATCCAGCTGTTCATGCAGTTCTTAATCAGTTATTTCAGACGTTACTTAACTAAACAGCTGCAGTATATTCGCTCAGGGCTCCAAGCTCGCACGTTGTTTTGCGAGACGTCGATAATTAACAAGTGCACATCAACTCAGAGTAGCTGATAAACAGAAGCATAGCATCATGCAGCATTGTGGATGTTACAGCACTTAGGCCTCGGATCAGTGACCCGTTTGAATCAGCTTGAGGAGAAACTCTTGCTCGAGGTGTCAGACTTTTTACATGGACGTACAATACGCCTCGACTTTTTTGCCACGTAACCACTTCGGCTATAATTAATAGATGTGCTAATTCCGCAGCCAAGCACATTTCTGATAGCGGGCTCTTTCAGGCTAACATCTGCAGTGTCATCTTTACCATCTGGGGATGAACTGCTTGGAAACCAGGAAGAGGACTTTGGATTGCAGCTGATACTTTGTTATTCGACCAGAAAAAGAACCAGTCCAAAACTGTAATGGTTAAATAAATGACTTTTTTAGCCAAATAGTACACTGTTAGAGAAAGGGATTACTGTTAATCTGGGATAACTGTTACCTTTTGGTGCAAATGTGTACCGAATGCAATCCTTTTTTTACATGCCGAACATAGTTCAAATCTGATTTCCCTCAGGAACGTATTAAGTGGCGTACCGCAAGTTTGTTTAACTTGTCTGCTAAATGCCGCAAATGTTTAGTCTCTGCCTCTCACTTTGTTTTTATCTTTTTTATTATTGTTATTACTATTAATAACCTTGAAAACATACAGAACAATGCCATTGGTATATATAAAAAAAAAAAATAGAGTTAGTGCAGTGTCACTGTGGTTATTCATTTTGTGCATTGCATGAACATGCTAAAGAATCAATAGCCCTAGCCGCTAACCAGGAAGTGGCCAGTGGCTGATGCTAGCGCCATAGATTCTTTACTGTTTTTTTTTGTCTCCACATATTGAGGGAGTAAATAAACGAAAGACAGAATGAAGACATTTGTTAAAGTCTGCTAAAACTCGTGATTTATTTTTCTTGGCAACAGCGTTATGGGTTAGTCAAAGAAACTTAAAAATGAGCAATAAAAAATAACAAGGACATATTCCTCGGTCCTGCACACATGCAGTAATACCGAGAAAATGTGGAGGCAGGCTATTCCCAAAATGCCGCTCTGCTCTTAAAGGAGCCCCAACATATTTTACCTGTTACACCGTGTTACAGACATGGCCTTTGTTAAAATCTGTGTAAAGTTTATTAGTTTCAGTGTAGACTATCTTTGCAAAAATCTTTGTAAAATTCAGTGGGTGCGGATTATATATAGGTGCGCTTTATAGTCCGGAAATTACAGTATCTATCTATCTATCTATCTATCTATCTATCTATCTATCTATCTATCTATCTGTCTGTCTGTCTGTCTGTCTGTCTGTCTGTCTGTCTGATCTGTCTGTCTGTCTGTCTGTCTGTCTGTCTGTCTGTCTATCTATCTATCTATCTATCTATCTATCTATCTGTTTATTCTCTGGAAACAGCATGGCTCAGGATATCACACACTTACACACACTTTCACACACTCATTCACACATGGAAGTACACACAGGCAGTTTGCTTTTCACAGGCTCGAGATTGAAATGAGTACCTTGGAGCTAGAATTAAGCAGCAGCACTTTCCACTGCACCACCACATTGCCTTCAGTATATTCGTTTTATTATTTATTTGTTTATTCATTCTATTAGAGTTTATTAGAGATTAATTATAGGTGGACAATATTAAAGAAGTAACACACACACAAAAAAAAGAAATTATGCACAGAGGTTTTATCATCATGTCTGGATGGTTCTGGACAGTCGGAGGAAACCGGAGAGGCTGGAGGAAACCCAGGACTTGTGACAGTTCTCAGGATCAAAGCTAAGACCCTGGAGCTGTGAGGTTTGGAGCTGTGCCACCATGTTATTTATAGATTTATTTATTGCCTCAGCGAGTTTGTGACGAGCAAAAAAAAAAAACCCTATTAAAACATATTTCATTAAGAGTTGTTAACATTTGTGTGGCAGCGGGAGCGTGTCCATCTTTCCTCAGATTTGGATGAACATTTGGGAAACTACACAACGTGGACAAAAAGTATTGGCACACCTGACTTTTCAAGTTATATGTGGTTCTTTCTCAAACTTTTACCACAGAGTTGGAGGAACAGAGTAAAAAGGATGTCCTTGGATGCATTAGCATTAAATTCCAGAGACCCAAACATGTTCCAGCATGTCAAGTCCATGAAGATCTGCTTTACATGGGTTGGAGTGGAAGATTTCCTGCTATGGAGATCTGACCTCCATGCTTACATCAGACTTTACTATGAATGAGTACAAATCTCCGCAATATCTAGTAGAACATCTTCGGAAGGATGGAGGAAATAATAACAGCAAATGGGGACTCAATGTGGGATGAGATAATAAAAATCTTTTGATCAGTATCCAAAATTCTGTCACTATAGTGTATCTCTCATACACCCTCATTCGATTTGTCTTCTCACCACCTCATACTTTTGTGACATCCATGTGACACGTTTTGACGTATGATACTGGTATGTCGCAGGCGTGAATTTGATGTCATTGAGTGACAGCGTGTCGCCCGAGGCTTGATCCGAGCTGCTTTTATAGATAGTTCTGGAGTGTATATGTCTAAAAGTAAACGGCCCCACATGACAACCTCAATTGGTTTCTCCAACAGTGAAGCTCTGCTTACATTGTATCCTATTGGCTAAAGCTTAGCTTTGTCATTAAAACATTAATTGTGGTAAATGAGGATCATCTTTTTTACTATTTGCATATTTTGGTAATTTAATGTGAAAAAGCGTGTGATTGGCCACAGGATTCCACGATCAGGCAAGTCATTAAAAAAACAAGTCAGGTTTCTTCATGAACATTTAAACATATCGTAAAACATCCCCCACTTCAGAGCATTGTAGCTCATAATACTGTAATTATACTTCACCATCAAATCTATCAGTCATATGTTTGTGTGTGAATCATAAAACTTGCTTTTGCACAATATCTTTTAAATAATAACAAAAATGTACATATAAACATACACATATATAAATATATTCTGAGAATATTTTCTAGGCAGAAAACAAGCTCTTTACTGATGGCTCTGGCATTTACACCAGCAATCTTTCAGCAGCTACAGTGTGAACTTTCGCCATGCTTTTAAGGAATAAATCTGAATCTCATGACTGAAGGTAAGCTGCTCTTACTGAGCAATAAACCTCTGGTTTGCAGGTCGGCTTCCTGTGTCATGATTGATTTGATGGCTAGGGCTAAGAATTGCTAAGGAAAAGAAACCACACGAGATGTGCGTTTATCCCAGTGCACATAACAGACCTGCTGAGTGCCCAGGTGTTTTTTTATTTTATTTTATTTTTTATAAGAGCATGAATACGGTCATGCCTGCGGTGTATGACTGATAATAAACACTGCGTAATTAACATTTAGGGAGTGAAATAAAAAAACTAAACGAGCCATCCGTCTTTCGCTTCGTCTCATTGTTAATGTTAAAGCTTTTGTCAAGTTCAGCCATCCTTCACTGTCTTGTTAGAGTGACTGAGGCAGCGACAGTCATGCACACACGCACACACACACGCACACACACACACACACACACACACACACACACACACACACACACACACACACACACATACACACACATACACACATGCACACACACATACACACACGCACACAAACACACACACGCACACACACATACGCACACACACACAAATGCACACACACACACACACACACACACACACACAAACACGCACACACACACACACGCACACGCACACACGAACACACGTACACAGGCACACACACATATACACACACACACACAAACACGTACGCACACACACATACACACACACACACGACACATGCACGACACATGCACACACGAACACACGTACACAGGCACACACACACACACACACACATACACACACAAATTTTGCTTTTCATATTACTGAAAACATTGATGTTCTTTCTTTCTTTCTTTCTTTCTTTGATCCAGTAATTAATTTAAAATTAATTAAATTGATAAATTAATTATATTCATGTTTTGTTCATGATTTTCTTATCCAATTATTTATTGATTAATTAATTAATTGATGTATTTATTTATCTAATAACCAACTTTTAACTATTTTGTTGTTGTTAATTCAATTTATTGATTTATTTACTGTACTTTTTTATTTTATTTTCTTGTAGGTAATTTTATTTATTTGCTTGTTTGTTTGTTTATTTATCTTCTGTTTCCTATTCATTTTACTATTTCATTTTTCCTTGCTATTCAGGTATAATCCGTCTAGCAAATTCGCCTTTGTTTCATTTTATTTTATTATTTATTTACATCAATGAATATATTAACATTTATTTTTTTGCCGTTATTCACTTTTATTGTTTACTTCATGCAACAATAATTTTTTTAATGATTTTATTCAGGGTTTTTTCTGACATCTGACTGTCTTACAAGTCTTACACACCTTGTAACTGATCATACAAAAAAACATGTTTGGACGCTTAGATAAAATTCATCACATTTTTTGGAAATGGATTACTATTTTATTCATTTGTATTTTATTCCTTAACACTACACGATACCTTGGTGAAGAGGAAACCTTTTTTTTTTTGTTCTTTCCTTTATTTTACTTAAACCATATCTTTCACAAGAGACAGCATGGGCCTGGCTGACATTTCCCCCATTTTCTCCATTTCTCTCCTGCCAGAAAATCAGAATAACTCACCAAACATGTCTGTTAGCCCGTCAGACGGCTGTATATGCAGTTATTATACTGTATTATAGCCGTCACTGTCTGGGCTTCTGGTGCCAATCATTTCCTCTCACACTGAATTTTTTAACTGGAGTAAAGACACTTCCTCTCCATCATATATTTCTCACTATCTACCAGCTATTAGCGACATTACAGACATTTTCAGTGGATTCAAACTTTTCACACTTTTCTGCAGTTCCAATGTTCAGTATATACACAATATTCACAACCGCTTGTAGACACCTGACCATAAGATTCATACGCGCTTTGTGAACATCCAATTACACATTTAATTCCCATTTCCTGTTATAAAAAGCTCCACTCTTCTGGGAAGGTGGTTTAGATTTTAAAGTGTGCTTATAGATATTTATCTCATTCAGTCACAGTAAAGGCACTGATGAAGGTGAGATGATGAGGCCTGTGGTACAGTCAGTATTCCAATTTATCTCTTAAGTGATCTCTATAGCAGGAGATCTTTCACTCCAACTTATGAAAAGCAGATCTTCATGGAGTTGACTTTGTGCACGGGATTGAATGAAGGGAAAATTTGATGCTACAGAATCTAATGGGATTCTTTAATAGTTTGTGATGAAAAATGCATATGGCTTAAAATGCAGGTGTTATAAACATATTAAAGCATTTGCTTAGGACTTTCTTTCATAGATCCAAAAAAAAAAAAAGTAGATTCAATTAAACCATATACAATATATGGACAATTATGGACAATCTTCAGCTCTTCCCTATTAGGGGGCGCCACAGCGGATCATCCGTCTCCATACTCCCCTGTCCTCTACATCTGCCTCTTTCACCACAACTACCTGCATGTCTTCCTTCACCACATCCATAAACCTCCTCTTTGGCCTTCCTCTTTTTCTCCTTCCTGGTGGCTCCATCCTCAGCATTCTCCTACTGATATACCCCATGTGGTTTGGACATCCTCTGCACATGTCCAAACCATCTCAATCTCACCTCCCTCACCTTGTTTCCAAAATGTCCTACATGCAATGTCCCTCTAATAAACTCATTTCTAATCCTGTTCATCTTTTTTACTTCTGATGAAAATCACAGCATCGTTAGCTCTGCTACCTCCAGTCTCAAGTGCAATAATAATAATAATAATAATAATAATAATAATAATAATAATAATAATAATAATAATAATAATAATAATAATAATAATCACCAGCATCATCAAAATTATTATTATTATTTTTATTATTATTAGTAGTAGTAGTAGTGTTGTTGTTGTTGTTGTTGTTGTTGTTGTTGTTGTTATGGGGAGAATGAGATTTAGAATGAGCCCATTGGCACTAATTTGAGTCTGAAATGTGATTATTGAAGTCGTTGATCTGCAGGAAAAATGGTTTCTCACTGTAAGTATTTGATGATTATTTTATAAATAACCGATTTGCTTGTGCAGTCTTTTCCACACACATAATTCACATACAGCAATCATCTAAATTCTATTATGCACAATTGACTTGTGTACTTAGGAAATTGAGTCTGAATCTACTAAAACTTGACACAACAGAATAAACATGTCACGGCTGATGTCACATGCCATCGTGAGAGCCTGCGTTCAGCGCTATAACACGTGTCATTAAGGCTGTCGTAAGGTTTAGTGTCCAGACAGATTATCTCACAAGCTTTTTTTTTAACAGCATTTTAACGACATGGTTAATAATAAGGGCGTCATGACAGCGATGTCTGGCAGGTGATACGTCACAATCATGATGGTTATAGCAGCATTTAGACAACAACAAAAACAACAACAACAACAAATCCTAGCTATAATTTGATTAACAAAAATAGTCATCGATGACATAAAGAAAGCAAGAGAGCAAGAAAGAAAGAATACAGTATGAATGCAAAAAGAAGTGTTTCACTTTGAAAAATAAAACTATAAATAAATTTAATAAATTCATTAATGATTAATGAACAACCAAACAAACACGCAAATACACACATAAAAATAGATGCAAATGTATTACATACAAAAAATTCATAAATAAATAAATAAATAATAGCAAATTAATGAATGAACAAACAAATAAATTCAAACATAAAGAGATTTAAACATGATAAAAAAAAGTAAAAAACTAAATAGGAAATCAACACATTTTCTAACACATCTATCTATCTATCTATCTATCTATCTATCTATCTATCTATCTATCTATCTATCTATCTATCTATCTATCTGTCTGTCTGTCTGTCTGTCTGTCTGTCTGTCTGTCTGTCTGTCTACAAAAGCATCTATCTATCTATCTATCTATCTATCTATCTATCTATCTATCTATCTATCTATCTATCTATCTATCTATCTGCCTGTCTGCCTCTCTGTCTGTCTGTCTGTCTGTCTGTCTATTACAGTGATCAGTTCTCATGTTGCAATTTTTTAGTTTCATTTGCTTCCCAAATATTTAAACATCACTTCAATATCCATCACTCACAGCAGCTTGAGACCAAACACAGAAAGCTAATTTGAGTGTGTGTGTGTGTGTGTGTGTGTGTTTATTTCTTCCTTAACTCCATTTACTGTAACAGATGGCAGGTCTAGACTAATGCACTAATTACAGCTTTAGGGCTTAAACAGGTGCTGTGCAATTCCGTTCTAATGAACCGAGATCAAATGTTTTAACAAGGTTCTTCTCTTTCTGATCGACTCCACACTTAGCGTTTGGGGGAAAGAAGCAGTGTTTTCCGAATCCCTTTTCTGACTTGGCAGGAAGCTTCTTTATCTTTTTGCTCTGCAATTCTCGCGAGTCATTCGTATGCTCCGAGTGGAAAGAAATGCATCAGAGTTTGTTGTAAAAATAATAATAAAGGCTCTGACAGAGGCGTCATCGCTAATCGGTAGGGTGTGATGATATTCATAAACAGCACCAATAAAGTCTATTCTTACCAGAGCCAGAGATTTAACAGAACTCATGACGTTATTGGAAAGTTTTACATAAATACATTTCTTTTTTTTGTGCAATTTGCACAAGGGGATTTTACTTTCCTGAGCGCTAATGATCTTTTTGAGAACTGGGAGAACGCCACGCTATCACGACACACAGCAGTCAAAATGAATTCGAAATCACAACTCCCAAAAGTCTCCACCCAAACAGAACGAGAGAGAGAGAAATAGAGAGAGAGAAAAAGAGAGAGAGAGAGAGAGAGAGAGAGAGAGAGAGAGAGAGAGAGACAGCCAGACAGAGAAACAGATAAAAAAAAGAGATTCAAAAATCTTTCAGAGAGTGGGAGAGAAAACATTTTTAAAAACACAGAGACAGATCCAGTGAGACAAACAGAAAGTGAGTGAGATTCAAAAGTCTTGTTAGAGGGAAAAGAGAAAAGGCAGAAACTCAAACAAAAAGAGACATTCAAAAGTCTTTAAAAAAGAGAAAGACGGGGAAAAAAAGACAGAGGTGTGGTCGGGACTCACGTCCAGACTGTGCAACAATTTTTTCCCTCAAGCCGTCAGGCTTCTCAACACACAGACCTGAACTGAATAAACACACACACACACACACACAAACACACACACACACACACCGCACACACACACTCAACTGTGTGTTACTGAACTGTTACAACCTGATCTTAACACACACATCGTCTTCAGCACCCAGCACCCTGGCTTCCCTTTTCCTCATACTCCCATCGCCATGAGTAGCCTGGATGTTGTGGTGGCTTCGAATCCTCTGCACCCTACTTCCACTGGGTGTACCTTTACATTCCAGCCTTGTTGTTGTGCATCGGCTGCAAGGATCAGAGTTCAACCTCAGCCTTTTCTGGTTATAGGCCTCCTCCACTGCACCCTCCCAGGGCACGGTGAGCTCGATGATGTAGACAAGCTTGAGCAAGGCTGACCACATGACAAGGAGAGAGAGAGAGAGAGAGAAAGAGAGAGAGAGAGAGACAGAGAAAGAGAGAGACAGAGAAAGAAAGACAGAAAGAGAGATTAAAAAGATTTTGAAAGAGAGAGAGAAAGAAAAAGAGAGAGAGAGAGAGAGAGAGAGAGAAAGAGAGAGAGAGAGAGAGAGAGAGATCGAGAGAGAGAGAGAGAGAGAGAGATAGATAGTAAACACCCCAGGCCTCCTCACCTCATCCAAATCAGTACCTCCTTTCTCAACATCCTTGTATCTGAACAAGCACAAATCTCTCCACAAAATCTAGTGGAACATCTCCAGAAGATTGGAGGTTTTTGTAGCATCAAATGAAGATGCAATGTGGAATGGGATGTTCAAAAAGAAGCAGATACCAACGTCCATATCATGTATATATATATATGCATCTTCATTCAAACCTCCAATCTTCTGGAGATGTTCCACTAGATTTTGTGGAGAGATTTTGTGGAGAGATTTTATATATATATATATATATATATATGTGTGTGTGTGTGTGTGTGTGTGTGTGTACTGTATATATAGCATACATATTATAGTAAAGCATATTATACTATTACTACTGTCTTCTATCAGGAAAAAAAAAAAACCTGCTGTAGCTATTAATAACAGCCTGTTCTAGGTGACTCCATGGTAAAGGTCAATCTTTTCAGTGTATAGCACTGAAACTCTCATCCCAGAGGACAAGTTTATATGCATTTATTTAAATCATGGTTGTTTAAGTCTCCAATGCCAGAAGGTTTCTGCCAGTCAAAGCTTTTCTGGACTAGAATCGACCAACTATTTTAGAAAAACACATCCTGTCTGTCTGTTACCGTCTACTGTACTGTACAGAGTGGAAACTTTTCAACCCCAGACAGTGAAGCAATTCTCCCAAACATTTGTCCCATCAGCAAGACTTCAATTTAGCTGCTATAAATGTTGTACCTGCTGGCAGGCCTGACAGTCTCCATACCTTTTTTTTCCCCTCTCAAACTGAACTGATTTGATGATAACTTTTCAGTGAGATTTCTTGTTTATAGTAATGAATCATTAAAAGACTTGTAGCACGTCATTAGAGGTCGTAAACCCAGCGTGGGGTTTATTTGGGGCAGTCTAAGATCAGGGGGGTGGAAAATAGTACCCACAGAACCCAGAATGTAATTAAAAAAGCAATCCGAAATGAAAACCTGTGGGGGAACTCATTAAAGGATGAACCTAGTACAGGAGCACACATTACAGGAGCAAAGCAATCGGATGGACCAGGATGGAGACCGAAATGAAGCATGGTCATTAGATGAACTGCTCTACTGTATATGGAACATTTACTATTTATGATTTATTAATTATAGGTGAGGGTCCGCCAGGCCAAAACTATAGCTAGCAGACTAACTCAGAGTTTTATAAACGGTAAAATGTTTTATTTAACCCACCGGTGTGAATTGTCCAGTTCTCTTCCTCGGTTTCCTGGAAACTTAAGTTATTTGGTTAAAACGTGTTAGCTAGCATAAGGTACGTTGTAGTAGCTGCAGTATTTGTTGCATTTCATGATGTAGTCACAAACTTTAATCTATTGATTCAATGGATACGAATTTCCCTCTTTTTTCGTGTCACTCAGCACGACTGCGTCCGTCCGGCTCTGTCTCCATAGCAACGGAGACAGAGGATCATGCATAATGCTAAAGGTAATCTTTTCCCCTATTTTTTATTTAGAGAATAAGGCAGAAGATATACGGTTAGGGTTAGCTGAAAGGTTATACCGTAATAAATGTGCGTGTCTCTAATTAACGCAGTCTCCTTAATTAACCGGGAGAATATATTTACTGTATTTTGACTGGAAGGAACCAGTGACCATGGTTTATATTAGCGAGTAGTTTACTTTGACACAGTTGAGTAATGGTGCTTGAATATTAAAAAGAAAATAACAAATGAGAAAAAAAAAACAATAGAGCGTCTGTGGTATACAATGGCAAAAAGAAAACGTATATAAGTTAAAATACTTCCTTTTGAAATGAATTACATAGAAAAACATCCTCGTTGAAACAAAAAAGAGGGAAATTTATGTCTCCGAACATGATTACATTTCATAACTATATCAAGAAATGCCATGAGACTGGGCTGTGTAGTAGCAGTAGTAGTAGCAAAAGTAGTAGAGTTGAGAGTTGTACTAGTAATAATGCAAATTAAATTAAAAAGTTTGTAAAATGTAACTAAAAACATGATTCTACCATATTTACTATAAAACAACAAAAACAATTTAACTGAGAAAATATACCATTTAAAAATTAGGCAATTTTTTTATTTGATGGCTGCAACGGGTCTCAAAAATTTAGATCAGGGCAATGTTATTTTCCATGTATAGCATCACATCTTCTGTCTATATACATCTGGGAACTGAGGAGACCAGTCACTGAAGTTTTGAGAGGAATGTTGTCTCCTACATGTGTGTGATTCAGGATTCTAGCTGATTAACAGTTCTGGGTTTCCTTAGTTGTATTTTTCGTTTCATATTGCGGCAAATGTTTTCAGATGGAGAAACGTCTAAAATGCAGGCAGGCCAATTCCGCACCCAGACTCTACTACATTTACATTACAGTTTAATACTATTACAAAATCATGCTGTTGCTATAGATGCTATAGATTATCTTCAAACGACGATTAAAGATCTACCTCTCCCTGAAACACTTAAATTAGCACTTTTCGAGTTTGCTTTGTAGAATTCAAGGGTTATATTTATATTAAGTTTGTAATCTTGCGTATCAGTGTAGATTTATTCATTACTACAGACTCAAAGCACTTTTGTACACGCTCTGGATAAGGGCATCTGCTAAATGCTGCAAATGTAGATGCAGTATGCAGTCAGCATTGTCTTGCTCAAATATGCAGGACCTCAGATGATAAAGATGTTTTCAGTATGGATTAGTGAAGCTCTTATAATTTTTACCTAAATACAATATTTATACCCAATTATTTTATTGACCTGCAAAATGTTTCTGATGTTTAATTTAAATTTAAATGTATCTTTTTTCCTTCTATTTTTGTTGTCCTGATGTGCTGGGGACATCAAATTAAATACCTTATTTTTATTATTTTTAAATATTTAAAATGTTACATTTTCTCAGATTATGTTTTTTTTTTTAATAGTCTATTGTTAATAAAATATAGGTTTATTAGAAATTGCAAATCATTACATTCTGCATTTATTCACATTTTCCACAGTGTCCCAACCTTTGAACTTTTGGAATTGGGGTTATTGTAGTAGTTATTGTTGTATTAGCAGAAGTTGTAGAAGTAGCAGTATGAGTAATAGTAGTAATGCATGCACTAGCATTAGTAGTTGTAGCAGCAGTAATAGTAGTAGAAGTAGTATCACTAGAAGCAATATTAGTAGTAGTAGTACTAGTTTTAGTTTTTGTAGTAATACTAGTGGTAGTATTAGTTGTATCAATAGTACTAGCAGTATTAAAAGTAACAGTAGTAGTATTGGTAGTAGTATTGCAGTTAATGTTACCACTGCCAGACATACACACATAAAAACACTATCTATATGACCTTCATTCATTAAAAACCTTGTAAAGTAATATGTTTACTGTAACTCCACTTTTTTGCCTCCATAGTTTGTTCAATAATTCGGTACTATTTCAAATATTTGCATGTTAATTTTACAATAATAATAATTATTATTAGTAATTATTATTAGTTAATAATTAGTTTTAAAGTTACAAATGGTTGCTGTTAAAAGTCAGTATGGTTACAGACAATTTCTTTTTACAAACCCAAATGTTCTGCAGCACAGTTTCAGATGGCTCGTAAACATCTGGCTGGGTTTTAGACCATGATTTTTATAAGCAACTTTAAATACAAATCTGGCAACCCAGATTTCTGCTTTCAAAGTATGTTCTTTACATCGATTAAACAAACTTTATTATTTTAATAACACAAACAGTACATCTCCCCTCACCCATGACCCCCTGCTGTGTTCCCCTCCTATCAGTTAAATAGCGTAAATGAATATATCAATTCATGTAACATCACCACATCTGTCCAGCAGGAAGGCGACGGGGTCTACTGTTTTAAATTGAAACTGTGTTTCGTGGCATTAGATTGAGGAGAGAGTGTAAAGTTCCTACGCCTTTAATATAGCTTTAATGGATATCAGAGCAGACAGCAGAGAAAAGCTATGAAATATAAATCGCTGTGTAAATAATAGACGACGGCTGTGGAAATCTGGGGTCCATGATTTCATATCACATGCATTTTTCTTTCTGACTCAGACATGGCATCTGAGAACATTATGGAGGTCAACAGGAAACGAATAATAATAATTTAATAATAATAATAATAATAATAATAATAATAATAATAATAATAATAATACATTCACACAGATATAGTATAGCAAAGAGTCTGATGATACATTTAAAGACAAATTAAACATTTTTTAATTTGAAATGTTTTGGTGAGGACATATAGAGACACAAACGCACACACATACACACTTACACAAATGTAACTTTTCCATATTACAGATAAAAATCTATCTGATCTATCTATCTATCTATCTATCTATCTATCTATCTATCTATCTATCTATCTATCTATCTATCTATCTATCGGGTAAAATAAGTATTGCACATGCACAATTGTTCTATTTCTAAAGGCACTATTGACATGAAGCAGATGTAATCCAGATGTAATCCATGCAATCCACACATACAAAGAAATCAAACCATACCTGTCCATAAATGAGGTTATGTGTAATAATGTGAACTGAGACGGGAAAAAGGTGTATTGAAGTCATGAAGAAAGGGAGGTGGAAAAAGGCATGAAAAACCAAGACACCAGCTGAAATCAATCAGTAATTAGAAAGCAGTCCTGCCCCGTTTCAGTGCAAATGAATATCAGCTGCTTCAGTCCCAACTGATGGCCTACTGTATAAATAGGTGTCCCATTACCAAGGTGTCACACAAGAAACATCTCATGATGGGTAACAGCGAAGATCTCTCTTAAGACCTTCACCAGCTTATTGTTGCAAAACATACTGATAGCATTGGTTACAAAAGGATTTCTAAACTTCTCAATGTTCCAGTGAGAACTATTGGGCCATGATCTAGAAGTGGAACGAACATTTCACCATAAACCAGCCATGACCAGGTGCTCCTGTCAGAGGAGTGAAAAGAATCAAATCAAATTAAATCTAATTTTATTTGTCACATAAACATACATACAGGCTACGACATGCAGAATATCAGAAGAGTTGTCCAAGAGACAGGGACCACTTGTGGAGTGCTTCAGAAAATTAGCAGGTTAGAATTTACAGATACAATTGTTTTAAAGAAAACAATAATTAATCCATTCAACAAATACTGGGAAAATAAACTCTGGGGAGATGAGACTAAAATTTTACTCTTTGGATGTATGATACACACCATGTTTGGAGGACAAATCCCTCCAAAAACCCCAAACCAACAGTGAAGTTTGGAGGTGGGAACATCATTGTTTGGGGCTGTTTTTCAGCATACGGTACTGATGAACTTTATATAATTGAAGGAATTATGAATGGAAAAATGTACTGAGACATTCTTGATAAAAAATCAGCTGCCATCTTCCAGGATGATGTAGGTGAAACACGGTGGACATTTCAGCAAGACAAAGATCCCAAACACACAGCCAAGGAAACTCTCAATTGTTTTCAAAGAAGGAAAATTAGCTGCTAGATTGGTCCAGCTAATCACCTGACTTGAACCCATTTATATATCTAAAGATCAACTAAAGATCAAAGGCCACAGAACCTTTAAGTTTTGAAAAATGTTTGTATAGAAGAATGAGCCAAAAACACACCTGAGCAATAAGTGCAGCTAGTTTCTTCATACAGGAAGTGTCTTGAAGCCATCATTACCAACAAAGGCTTTTGTACAAAGTATTAAATACTTCGTGTTCAAAGATTTTTCCTCGTGTCAGTTCACATTACACATAACTTTATTTACGGACATCTATGGGTTTGATTTCATATCCATCCATCCATCCATCCATCCATCCATCCATCCATCCATCCATCTATCTATCTATCATAAACATACATACAGGCTACGACATGCAGAATATCAGAAGAGTTGTCCAAGATACAAGGACCACTTGTGGAGTGCTTCAGAAAATTAGCAGGTTAGAATTTACAGATACAATTGTTTTAAAGAAAACAATAATTAATCCATTCAACAAATACTGGGAGAATAAACTCTGGGGAGATGAGACTAAAATTTTACTCTTTGGATGTATGATACACACCATGTTTGGAGGACAAATCCCTCCAAAAACCCCATACCAACAGTGAAGTTTGGAGGTGGGAACATAATTGTTTGGGGCTGTTTTTCAGCATACGGTACTGATGAACTTTATATAATTGAAATCTATCTATCTATCTATCTATCTATCTATCTATCTATCTATCTATCTATCTATCTATCTATCTATCTATCCCTCTCTTTTTTACTTTATGAATTATAATGTTTTTGCCATCAAAAAAAAAAGAAAAGAAATGCACAGTCATGCTAGCTTTGCTAAACACCACATTTCCACTTAGCTGTTGTGCAGCAAAATTGGTCAAACATGTCATCGTACAAATACCCGTTTTTTTAAACATCCAGTTCTCTTCACATTCACATGAACAGGATTTGCGCTGGCTGGATTAATTTTTTTTCTCATCTGATGTGACAGCTGCGTATCGCACACTTTAACATAATGAGGTTTTTCGAGTTTAATTTGCTGTGTTTCTTCATCCATGAACGGAAGTCGGAGCCTGTGCTGTCATAGTACGTGTGTGCAAAAAAATATATAATATACGTTTCATGAAAACTTGCAAGCCGTCATAACAAGTTATTGGTCAGTTCTGACTAACAAGAAGGTTCTATTATTAACTGATGTTATACTTAATTTTAATAAACTATAATTTATGTTTATAAAGTCACAACCCATGTCTTAATGAGCATGTGTTTAAAATAAATCGATAATATTTACAGCATATGGCAGGCACCGTTGTCCAGCGCTACTTACAATTATCTTATTTATACAGCTGAGCGCTTGAGGGTCTTGCTCAGAGCAGCTTGGTGGTGGTGGGATATAAATTTATGACCAGTCTAAGTTTCCACTTCCCTAAATCCATGTGGAATGTTTATTTGCAGAGATTGCAAAATTATTGCTAGAAATGTGCATAATTTACTGAACTGTGTATTTTAATTTTGTATTGTGATCCTAACCATAGTCATGTACAATACAAAGTTCATGTCATTGACTCTAAGTGAGATTTTTCCTCATGTAGCAAAGCGTGTTGTTAGCTGTTCATTTATTTTATTTTTTTTTTTAGTATTGATTGTTATAAATAAATGAATGCGTGTGTAAGAGACTCTGTTCAGGTCACTGATAGTGTGTATTAATAGCTCATGTTCGTTTTTTTTGTTTGTGTCAGCATTAATTGGTTTAAGCTGAATGTGTGAGGTTGATAAGCAGAAAGAAAGTGTGCTGTTTATAAAAGTAAAACATAATCATCAGCAGAAAGTCAGATACAGGGTTCAAAACCAGACAGAAGTAACTCCTCACATCAAAATGTGCAACCTCAGTCCATCCATTAGGAGGTAGAGGAACATTCCCACCTGAACAACCTTCTGAACTCTACACTATACTATTAGCATACTGCTATAACCGTTGTCTGTATATATATATATATATATATATATATATAAATAAGCAGGTATTTGTACTGGATCTTCATCTTTGGGTAGAGGGCAGCCAATAGGCCAAGTAGGGTGGGTGCGAATGTGAGATCATGCTGTTACCAAACGAGAAACTCACGTGGCCAGATTAACAGAAGTGGTAACTCACGTGATCAGAATAGCACTATTTGTACAGCTCCTGATATACACAGGATGATGTCTTTTGGCACACTGACTTATTTCACCCCCAAGGACTTCAAGGGGGATGGGAATCAATTCGCCTCTTTATAGAAAGCATCAGTATTATACAGAAGCGCAGTAGAACAGAGCGCTGCATCACACACAGGGAATCTCATCCAGTGAGATTGAATGTCATCACTGAAGCAAGAAATCCAATAAACACAATTCAACACGTCTCCTTTCACTGTAGCCGCAGCTGCACCTCCTCATACATCATCTCTAACAGAAGCATCGATATTCACCTCAGAAATTTACCCTGTGTTTCTCCCTGCATTTTTGTACTTTTTTTTGTGTTTTCCTGGAGATTTGAAATAGAGGCGATTTGAATTGTATTGAGTTTTGGCCGACCTTTCCTCACGATGTCCTGCTTTTGTTGAAAAGTCCGTCTTGTAAATGTCCTTGTAATTGTATCTGCGACCAAATCATTGTGGAATGAAAAAACAGCTATTAAATTCACATGGCATGAGGTTAAGGGCATTTAGTTGGGCTGCTCCTCATCTCTGGAATCTTTTTCCACAATCAATACAAGAAATGAACCAAAGTCTGACCACTTTTCTGTTCAGATTTGCTTTTCTGACTAATTTTAACAGTTAAATAGCTGTTTGTTTGATTTTATGTTTTTACACAAATGTACGGTGTCCTTGAATGTTTTGAAATGTGCCTTTAAATAAAATGGCTGCTTCTTCTTCTTCTTATTATTATTATTATTATAATAATTATTAATATATTTTATACAGATGCTGTTTCCGAGCTCCAAACTCTCTGACCGTCCAATCAAAGGACTTAGAAATTCCAATGTTACTGTACTCAATTACACAAATACTAACTTTTCAAACTCAACAATGTATTTCAATCTCTTTCTCTCTCTCTCACACACACACACACACACACACACACACACACACACACACACACACACACACACACACACACACACAAACCATTTACTATTTAAACACAGACCACATCCCATAATTGCACATTAACAGCTTAATATGAAATCTCGTAGAGGCAAGAAAGTGCACATGCATGCCTTCTTTTTTTGTGTTTTTTTTTTTATTATTATTTTAGTTACATCTTGCAATTAGTTCCCTGAAGACCCCACTTGAGGCTTCTGGTGTTGTTTATTTGTGTCACATTGTGCCTGCAGCTCCTGGTGTTCCTCTCAGAGTGTAAATTGACCTCACACTTCAGGAAGATGAAAATAGACTTACCATCACCAAAAAAACACAACACTTGACATGCAGGATTCGCATCCATCTGCAATTCAAACCATGGCAATAACTGTGGAATATAGATGACTTTTGGGATCCACTCCACCAGAGAGGACACGGCACATGATGGAGCGCTGACGTGATGCTGAGAACGGGACCGAAATACACTAAACGGTTCTGACGTAAACTCTGCGGGAATCGGATTTGGCAGCGGTTGAGTGTCTGAGGATCATTTGCTGGATTTGAACACAAGGGGCTGAAATTATTTCAGTTTCTGTAGCCTGTATTATATGCATATATTTAAATTTATGCAAATAATATGAGAGAAAATTAATAATGAGTAATAAATGCTGAGATGAAAACAGGTGGGTACTATTATAGAACGTTACAAGTAGGGGTCAGAGACAGAACAGAGGTCAAATCAACATGTCTGTGGTAGAAAAAAAAATTGTATTTTCTCATCCATCCATGCATCCATCCATCCATCCTCCTATACATCTATCTGTCTGTCCATCAATGCATCTATCTATCTATCTATCTATCTATCTATCTATCTATCTATCTATCTATCTATCTGTCTGTCTGTCTGTCTGTCTGTCTGTCTGTCTGTCTGTCTGTCTGTCTGTCTGTCTGTCTGTCTGATCAGTGTTCTAAATGCTTAAAAACACCCGTTACCATAGTAACATACAGTTGCAGGAATGGAAAACAGCTATTGTAAACATTAAATAACATGAATTAAATTTTGGTGGTTTGATGGCTAAGGCTTCAACGAGGGTTCACACCTCAACCTCGCCAAGCTGCCACTGCTGGGACTTTCAGCGGCCCCTTAACACTCTCCGCTCTGGAGACACTGTGTCATGGCTGACCTTGTAGTCTGACCCCAGTTTTCTAACTAGATGGGATGTACGAGGAAATCATTTTATTGTGTCAAGTTAAAGCCTGTCATGACCTTAAATGTGCTAAATGGAGAATTATGTGTATATGTTAATTTTAATAAATGGGTCGAGATGAATATGACCAACTGGCGAATAAAAAACATTGCGATGAAAAATATAACAAAATGCTTTATATATATATATATATATATTCTTTTTTTTTTTTTTTCGCCAGTTTTGTACCATTGATGCATGGTTTTCACTTCCTTTATCTCTAATAAATATTCTAACAAAACTACACTATATTTTTTTAAGATTTTGCATTTGAACTGGTTTTGTGTACTGGGACAGTATCATGCTGGAACAGGTTTGGGTCTCCTATTCTGAGCATCCAAAGACACCCTTTACAATTGTGTGCTTCCAACATTGTGGTAACAGTTTGGTCTTTGCAAACACTTTTGCAATAAAAACTTGCTGGATATCCTGTTTGTCATTCTGACCTAATCCAGATTATGACTATGCTGTATGATTTACTATTTAGAATTTACTAGCATTTTAGAGCATGCTGCAGTACGATGGAAGCTAGCAACAGATATCATATCCATATTTGGGTTATTCATGCCAGAACAGTATGTTTGGCTGATCGTTCTCAATTTGGAAGGTTTGCTTGCATTTCTTTCTCCTTCTATTCTATTGAACCATCCAACCCAAAGCTAATTCCAGAAACTTCCAGCAAACCATACTTAATACATTTCTGTCTCAAGCAACAGAGGGGTATTTAGCCTTTATAGATAATTGATCTTCAGATCCGGCCCATTTGCTAACATCTCTGAAGAACCCTCGTGGTGTCTCCTGTGTCATGTTCGCTCAGTCTTTTGAGCACTACACCTTCTATGTATTGATTTTTCTATCTCACTTCATTCCTGCTTCAACGTCTATGTCTTTCCTTCTGGTTGTTTCTTGTTCCCGACTGAATAACAACGCCGACTGGCTTGACATTTACATTCTAAACAGTGTTTATAAGCTGTTAGCTCATATTTGTTTCCTTTTATACGATTTTTTCTAGGATTCTTCTCTTTTCCCCATTTCTTGAAAAAAATGCTTTGCCTTATTCTATCCAGAAAAAACTCACTTTTTTCTCAAAGTACAATCTCATGGTCACAATGTCGATTTGTACATGAGAGCTGCTGCTGTAATCATAAAGACTGCGCTGTGCTCATATTCACACTGAACATCCGATAAACATGTTCATTCCTGTTCATCTTCGCTAAACACCTACAATGCCATGATTTATAACCCCACCCTTTGCTGTCACACACATGAGACACACATGATCATAAGATTTCCACAAGACATCCCATTCCACATTTAGTTTCCATTTCCTGTTTACCTCCACTCTTTTGGGAAAATGTTCTACTAGATTTTGGAGTGTGATTTCAAGATTTATGCTAATTCAAGCACAAGGGCGTTAGTAATGGCAGGTGATTAGCATTCCAAATCATCCCGAAGGAACAGGTTTGCGACTTCAAGTTCAACTGATGGAAATTTTTAGATCTACAGCATCCAAAGATGTGAAGGTAGTGTTCACAGCTACTTTAAGGGTTCTCCCAGGGGAACAAAAACATCTGGATCACAAAAACATCATGGTTAATATCTCGAACTTTGGATTTACTGTAAAGAGTTTTTGAATATAAACATTTGAGTTCATGTAAAGAACAAGAACCCTTTATTTCAAACCTAAAAGTAAATGTGTGTAAATTTCCCAGTAGATCAGCATTTTCTACAATTTTTAAACCCATTCTGTATAATTCCATGGTCATAGGCATGGAGATCAGAGTTTTTCTATATTCTGATGTTTAATATGAACATTAACTAAACTTCTGGACCTGCATCGGCATGATTTATGTATTGTTCTGCAGCTGAATAGGTTTGTGATTGGATAACTGTTGTTATGTCCACGCAAGGACATTCACAGAGTCGTCCTGTAGCCACTCTTTGTTATCTTTGTTGGAAGATGAACCATCAGCTCAGTCTGAGGTCCAGAGCATTCTGGAGCAGTTTTTTTTATCAAGGATCCTGACTAGTCTGACTATTCATCCACTGCAAATGATCCAAAACGCAGCTGCACGACTGCCTCATCACACCTCACACTGCACCACGCTGTCTGAGATCCTCCAGCACTGCTTGACTGGTACCACCTTCTCTCAGAATGAGAGGTAAGTATACTTCAAGGCTCTTCTCTGTTTTGGCACCGAGGTGGTGGAATGAACTTCAACTAGACGTCCGTACAGGGACAATTGAAGACCTACCTCTTCCTGAAACCTTTAAACTAGCACTTTTCAAGTTTGCTTTGTAGAATTCAAGAGTTATATTTATATTAAGTTTGTAATCTTGCATACCAGTGTAGATTTATTCATTACTAGAGACTTAAAGCACTTTTGTATGTCGCTCTGGATACGGGCGTCTGCTAAATGCTGCAAATGTAAAATGTCTCCCAGGTCCTGCTGCTAAAAACATCCGCACAGCATGATGCTGCCACCACCATGCTTTACTGTAGGGATGATATTAACCAGGTAATACCTGGTGCCTGCTTTGCTTCAGACATGACGTTTGCCATTAAGGCCAAAGAGTTCAACCCTTTGTTTCTCATGGTCTATTTGTTTCACCATAGTCCTTCTGGTGCCTTTTAGCAAACCGCAGGCGAGCTGTCATGTGCCTTTTACTGAGGAGTGGCTTTCGTCTGGCCACTCTACCATACAGGCCTGATGGGTGGATTGCTGAAGAGATGGTTGAAATGCTGGAGCTCTTTCAGAGTGACCATCAGGTTCTTGATTACCCCCACCTTATTTGTTCTATAAAATAGTATCTTCCTATACCTTATTTCATGTCTTATTTCATTCCCCTTGTCTTTATTCTTTTAATCCATTTTGTACATTTCTTTTCACTTGTCATTTCCTGTCTGCTCCAATGTCATTGCTTTCTGCTCCTTTCTTTATTTCCAACATACATATAGTTTTAGTTACAAATGTCTTTACATTCTTGTTGATTTATTTGCTCAGTTCAGTTTTTCTCATCATACACGTACTCCTTTATACAACATCCTCAGCTTGTGAACCTTAAGAGATCTTATTTAATCTTCATTATCGTTTCTATAACAGATGCTATCAACATGTTTATCATATGGCCTATTTTAAAGTGTTATAATTGGCATTCACTGAGCACAGAGAGATAATGGAAAAATCAGACGCTTTTTACATAAAAAATATTACTCTACCATTTCAGAATTTTAATATATTTTTTTATCTTGTCCTTTTTTTCTGATTTCACATTGTTGACATTCAGTTTTTTTTGTGTTATGAAATCTATATTTATTCTGTACCTCGTGATATATTTTATCCTTTATATATAAAAAAAAATAAATAATTATATGCATTTTCATATACATTTTTTTATTTAATTGTATTTCCACATATTGCCCCCCCTCCCTCGTACATACATACGAGTATACTGTATATGCATTTAATTAATTAATTCATTCATTCATTCATTCATTCATTTATATTCCTGTATGTATTAATACATTTTTATTTTCTACTCAAATATTTTACCCTCCTACCCTCTATCTATCTATCTATCTATCTATCTATCTATCTATCTATCTATCTATCTATCTATCTATCTATCTATCTACACATATATGAACAAATATATCATTTATGGGTTTTTTTTTTCATTAACCTCTCAAAATATACTCATGTTTATTTTCATCTTGTGCATTTTAAATGTGTATCTCAAATGTATTGTGAGATAATTGTGTTGTGCCTTTGTGCCATTTCCTTCACCTCTTTTTCTCTCCATGCAGCAAAGCATGAAACATATTAATAAACCAGTATCTGTGATGTTTCATTGAGCATCAAGGGATAATAACATTATCAAGATTATATTTCCATTTTATTTATTTTTTTACATGGGAATTCTGTACACTTTGCCCAGTGCATTAGCTGTCCATTATTGCTCATCAGCAGTGAGTCTCGTGTCTTCTTCTCTGCGAAAAAAAATGTTTTATTAATCAGAAGAAAAGCTTTAGCCTGCACATAGATTATGTTTGGAATCTATACATCAGGATAAATCATTTGACAAAATGCATCCTGTATAATTTTTTTTTCTTCCCAATTCCCAAACAGAAGCAATATGCTATTTATAATTAGCATCACAGAGCCTGGCTGCTTTAATTAACATTTCTGTGAGAGGTTTTTCGACACTAAGACTCCAGATGATGAGTGGCTCATCAAACACCACCAAAACATGGGAAAAAGTTCAAGTTCCTGAGCTGGGAACTTTCGTCTCTACTCTACGACCGGTCTGAAATCAGGGTCCCCACCAGGTCGGCATCACGTATACTGCTTTGGTCATGTGCTGCGTTTGGTTGCCATGGCGACTGAATGGTTATCGAAGGCATGCTGGAGGATGAGTAGGCTCTTAACATGAAAGAAAACACTTTAAAGCTTGTGTCTAAATTTATGAACCTTTTCTAAAATACAATAATCACGATCAAAAGCACAGATATATTTTCAATTCCATGTTGGTTGTAGACAAGGCTTCATCTGCTAGGCGCTCACATGAATGGTAGCGTTCAGGCTAGAAGCTAACACCAAGTGTTGTTTTTTATTATTAGCTTTTTTAAATTATGGCACATCTGACTTTTCCAGCCATTTGTACCTCTTTCCCAAAATGTTACCAAGTTGTAGGCACACATTTGGAAGTAATAGAAATGTTCCCTTTAATAAATTAGGAGACCCAAACCTTTTCCAGCATGGCGATGCCCCTGTGCACAATGCGAGGTCCATGAAGATTTGATTAACATGGTTTAAAGTGGAAGATCTCCTGCAATAGAGATTTGATCTCAACCCTATTAAAAACCTTTGGGATGAATGTGAATGCTGATTGAACTCCAGGCCTCCGCACCTCACCTACATCAGAACCTGACTTTACCAGCACAAATCTCCACAATCACACTATAAAATCTTAAACATCTAAAACAGCAAATGGGGAGTAAATGTGGAATGAGATCAAAACCACATACCAATCTTATGGTCATGTTGGTGTCCACAAACATTTGCCTATACTTTATATAACAATAAGGATAACTAATATTATTTTTTTCTCTATCTTTCAGCTCTCTTTCTCTCTCTCTCTCTCTCGCCTGAAGTACCACCGACCAGTGTTCCTGTCTTTTTCCTCTCTCCGGATCTGCCTGATGAAATCCAGATGAAAATCCGTTATGGAGCCATACCTCTGGATGTGGTTCTCTTCGATTGGAGGCCACTCTGTGCAGCTGGGGATGGTTTTGCACCAACAGCTAGTGAATGCATGACATCACACAGCAGCACAGGAGCTTTAAGGATGGATTTGGACTGTAGTAAAGGTCAACAGTCTCAGGACCATAGGTTGCATTTATTCGCCTATCACTGCACACCTTATCGATAATGAACTGTGGTAAATGGACATACAGCGCCCCCCCAGATGAGGACAGGTTTCCCTTCGGAGTCTGGTTCCTCTCAAGGTTTTTTCCTCATGCCATCCTAGAGAACTTTTCTTTGCCATGGTCGGCATTATATGTAGAATTATAAAGAACAAACGTATACATTCTTTAATAATGGCTTTATTGATAACCCTATAAATTCACGTCGAATTAGGATTCACTTGAATTTTGAATCTACACCAAATTATATCTCCGAGCAACTATGAACATGGCCACAGCAGATATCCAAATGGTTCCTACAATCCCAGTCACCAAATCAGCTAGCATTTTATGTATCACAATTGTATATATCTGAAAAACTTTTCTTCACTGACACGTTGCAAAGTATACGCTCTGTTTGGTCATGCTCTCGGTCTCCAAACTGTAGAGACCTTAATGTGACTAAAGAGAATGTGTCATCTCAAAAAGTGATTAGTTCATTTTCTCCTGGACGTACATGAGCAGAGCTTCGCAAAATCTCTGTAGGTTACATACAGAAAACAAGAATTGTGTCGTTTACCCCTCGACTCTTCTAGCTCGAGACGTTCTTTTATCATGTGGCTCCCATAGACACTATACAGTGCGTTTCAGAATTGAGTCATCGTCTCTCATGAGTCCTCTGGTCCGAGATGTTTGTCCTTTTGTCACATGGTTCCTATATACTATGTCAAGGTGATTAAAGGAATGAAATGACTTATAAAAATGATTTGTTTATATTGATGACTGAGTCACTAAACTGATCCGATCTTCACATCAATACGAGCTGTATTACTAAGGTGTTTGAATATCTGGTTTTAACCCCTATTCTAATTCATCTTTCACATCTTTTATTTTCATGTTGTTCGATGGTTTAATGTCCATTTTGTATGTTCTTGACTTTGGATTTGCTGCCATTGGGACATTCAAGATTCAAAGTTTGCTTTATTGGCATGACAGTATGAACATTTGTTGTGATAGTAGAGTATCTGTGAGAGTAAAAGGAAAAGTTTATAGGACTGTGGTGAGACCTGAGATGTTGTATGGATTATAAATAGTGGCACTGAGTAAAAGACAGGAGATGGAGATGGAGATGGAGCTGGAGGTAGCAGAGCTAAAGATGGTGAGGTTTTCATTGGGAGTAACGAGGATGGACAGGATTAAAAACGAGTTTATTAGAGGGACAGTGCATGTAGGACGTTTTGGAGACAAGGTGAGGGAGGTGTGATTGAGATGGTTTGGACATGTGCAGAGGATGAACATGGGGTATATCAGTAGAAGAATGCTAAAGATGGAGACACCAGGAAGGAGAAAAAGATGAAGACCAAGGAGGAGGTTTATGGATGTGGTGAAGGAAGACATGCAGGTAGTTGGTGTGAAAGAGGCAGATGTAGAGGACAGGGGGTTATGGAGACGGATGATCCGCTGTGGCGCCCTCTAATGGGAGAAGCTAAAAGAAGAAGTAGTTATTAACATTTGTATATAAATTATGAAAGCCCTCAATATACTAAACATTTACATTTACATTTACATTTGCGGCATTTAGCAGACGCCCTTATCCAGAGCGACGTACAAAAGTGCTTTAAATCTCTAGTAGTGAATAAATCTTACACTGGTACGAAAGAATACAAACTCAGTACGAAAGAATACAAACTCAGTTTAAATACAAACAGTTTAAATACCTTACACGAATTATAGAGCTTTATCATTCAGTGGTCCACAATGACACTAAAGGACAATTTGAGTAATTGTGTGTTTTTTATGCTGCCTGGCTTCACACGATTACCACTAATCCTCCATCTAATTTTTGTCACATTGTTTCACTTTTTTTTTAATCCCTGTAGAAGAGAAATATGACGCAATACGTGTAATCGTGATCAATTGAAATCCCACTACATGGGATCGTCGGATCACAGGCAGGACTTTTAGCTCAAACAAGGGTTTATGTAACTCTCCGGTTTGACCAAGCAGCACTTTTTTAGTGTTTAAACAGCAGGAGATTCATATTTTGTATTATACTTTAATCAGTGTTAGTGACATTACTGAATTAAATATTAAGCAAGTGTTCCAGGAGCGTATTTGTTGGTATTAATGTTTTATTAGTGTGGCCTTGCGGTGCAGTGGATAGTGTAAGTGAGATTGGGTTGTGTTTTTTTTTTCCACTGGGGTGATGGTTTTTGGATGTTCTCCCAGTGTTCAAGTTGATTTCCTTTGGGTTCTCAATGTGAGGAATCAAAATCTGAACAATGAGTCTGGTGCTGAACTTCACAAAGGTTTCATCTGCAAACAATGTCAGTCAGTTTGTATTAGAAATTCTGCAACACTCTACCGACTGTATAGAATTAAATCTGTGTCAAAAGTATCAAATTTTTCAAGAACATTTTTAGGGAAGAAAAAACACTTAAAAAAATGAATGCATTGGTAGAAATGCATATGATCTAAGCTTTCTTTTTGCTAATCAGATCTTATAAATGTGCCTCAGTTTTTACATATTTAGTGTTTTCTCATGCTGGTGGAGCTTAACACTGATTTACACTGATTCATTGAGGTTTGGATCAAGACCTGAGGTTTGAGGTTTGAGGTTTGGATCAAGACCTGAGACCAGAAGTGGACACTATATGTATAAAACAGTAGTGGTATGAATTTTGGAGAGCGTTCTAAATGCATTTTTTTAATACTTTTGTCACAGGAGATGGAAAAGGAAGAATTGAGAAAAGAAATGCATGGTGAGATAATGCTTTCTGTGAGTGCTATCAACTCTGGAGAAAAAAAAAAAAACAGCAAGTTGTGAAACAATATATGTATAAAACCTGACTATAAGATTCAAAAATGCTTTTGGAACATTTCATTAGTTAAGTCAGGTACTGATGTAGGTCAGGAGGTTTGCTATTATATTAGGGGAGGTGGTAGTTTAGAGGTTAAGGCATTGGACTTGGGTTTGGAAAGTCACAAGTTCAAATCTCACTACTGCCACTGCTAGGCCCTTGAGTAAGGCCCTTAACCCACCCTGCTCAGTTGTAAGTTGCTCTGGATAGGGTCGTCTGCCAAAATGCAGTAAATGTGAATTATATACTAAACAATATTCTAAAGGCAAAACTGTTGTTGACACGAACGACCTATTTCTCTCAAATATTGTTCACAAATCTGTAAATCTGTGTTAGTGACCACTTCTCCTTTGCCGAGATAATCATCCACCTCACAGGTGTGGCAGATCAAGATGCTGATTAGACAGCATGATTATTGCACAGGTGTGCCTCAGGCTGGCCACAATAAAAGGTCACTCTATATCTTATAGATACTTAATAGGGTTGAGTTTAGAGCTCTATAAATGGAGATCCTCCACTCCAACCTATGTAAACTTTACAGATTAAGAAGCTGGCTTGGTGTACAGGAGCATTCTCATGGTGGATCAGGATTGGGTCTCCTAGTTAAAGTAAAGCCAACATTTTATGCTACTACATTCCCAGATGTTCTACACAATAACTTCCTCCAAATTTGAGGTAACAGTTTGGGGAAGAACCACATATGGTTGAGAAAGTCAGGTGTCCTCGTACTGTTGTCCCTATAGTATACGTGAACTTGGTAGGAAATGACTGTTGATTGGTGCAATGATAAAAACAATCCATTTTCTCTATTTTTTACCTTCCATCTCTGTTCTTGTTTAATTTTTATATTCACTCCCTAATTTGACCCTAAGGAACAACCTGAGCACCATCAGCCATTTTTCGTAGAAACATTTTATACTCCATTAAAAAAAGTGCTGTTGTTTTCTGTGCAGATGGAAACAGACCATCTTTACAAATCAACTCCATAACATTAGTGTTTTTTTTCTTCTTCTCATAAGAGATGAATTTTATTGTTGTTTGTGCTCTTCTCATTACATCCAGGTCCTCAAACTCACCTGAACATTTTCTTTCCCATTAAATAATGTCATCTTGATTAATCAGTAAATGGATGGTGCATGCTTTCTGATAATGCAGCCGAAGGTAAGTTTCCTCCACTGAAAGATGACTTCCAGCATACGTTTCATTAACTTTTGATTGCTGAGTGAAGAGTTCTCGTTCGGCGAGTGAGGTGCGTGCTTTCAAAAAATTAGGAAAACACTCATTTTTAACAAGATGACATGGAAATCTGACCAACAAAACTGCAGCATGGTTAGATATTCAACAATGTATTCACTTTACCTAATGCCTTCTTTTCCATTCCAGTTGTTAATTTTAGTCCACACAACACACACTCTTGGGCAACAAGCCCAAAATGTCATACAAAAAAAAGAAGTTTTGATGGTTTTCACAAGTCATTGGTTAGAAAATTGGCAAGAATTAAACAAATAGATGGAATAACTTAGTCCAAGTGTTGTTCTTTGGGCTTTTTGTTGAGTTCAAATCTCAGTATCCCTAAGATGCTACTGCTGGGCCCCTGCACAAGGCCCTTAACCTTGAACCACTCAGTTAATAAATCGTACATCACTCTGGATAAAGGCTTCTTCCAAATGTTGTATATGTAAAAAAGATTTTCTTTGAGCTGTGTGGGTTGAATCTAATCTTATCTAATCTAATCTAATCTAATCTAATCTAATATGAAGATGATTGAATACTTGAAAAAATGTTGATCTGTTCAATGTTAGTGGCTTTATAAAGCTAATGAAAATCTATAACAAAATATTCGATCCTGATTTCACTTTTGTATACAAGAAAACCATATAGGAACATTTGTTAATTTTATAGTTAGTCCAATGGTCAATGTTAAGGTAAGAGTTAGTGTTAGTGTAAGGGCTAGGGTTAGAGTTAAGGGCAGTGTGAGTATCAGGGTTAGTGTAAGGATTAGTGTAAGGTGCAGAGTTATTGTGAGTATTAGGGTTAGTGTAAAGATAAGGGTTGTGTAAGGGTTAGTGTTGGTGTGAGTATTAGGGTTAGTGTAAAGATAAGGGTTGTGTAAGGGTTAGTGTTGGTGTGAGTATCAGGGTTAGTGTAAAGATAAGGGTAGTGTAAGGGTTAGTGTTAGTGTGAGTTTCAGGGTTAGTGTAAGGGTTAGTGTGAGGGGTAGGGTTGGTGTGAGTATTAGGGTTTGCGTAAAGGTAAAGGGTAGTGTAAGAGGCATGGTTAGGGTGAGCATCAGGGTTAGTGTGATTATTAGGGTGCCAATAGGCAGTCGTGACATCATTGGCAGGTGACGTCGTGCCAACCAGGAAGCTACAAAATAGGAGTGCGATGGTAGCGCATCAGCTTCTGTTGTTCAGGTAATTGCTTTGTGTGTGAATCTGTGCAGCAATGGCTAAGAAGCAAACAAACTCCTGCATGTGTGTGTCCCTCCTTGCCCCCGTTTCATTATGGGGGAAACCAAAATGAGCGTTGTGTTGTTTGGAGTAGAGCATGCACAATTGGCTCTCAAAAGAGAGACGATTGTCCATGCTGTAGCCGCATGGGTATTCGCACTCTCTGCTCCCGGAGATTACTCTTCGAGGCCCTCGCAGCTCAGGCTCCGCTTTTGCTGAGGGAAAGCGGCACTGAAGGTCGTGGGGCATGCAGGCCGACCTAGCAGAAGGCATGGAGACGGACAAATCCTCTCCAGCCTCTCCTGTTGGGCCGAGCTCTCGTTCCCAGGGGAAAAGCACTCGCTTCGGCGGCCCCTTATTCTGGTGCGTGTGACGCGCAGCTCTGGATTTCTTTCTCTGAGGAGGTAGTGACGCGGGCTGTCTCTAAACTAGAGATTGCTTGGCCCGACAAGTAGCGGCGGCAACTCGATCCCAGCAAGCTGGATAAGTGTTTCCTGCGTTCCGCAGCACAGCCTCTGCCCCGAGGCCTACCGTTTTTTTCCTGACCTAAACACCAAGGTGTCTAGGTCCTGGGAGACCCCCTATGCAGCTTGTACCTTTCCCTCGCATTCGCTAATCGTGAATTAAGTAGGGTTCAGGGAGTGCGGCTATGGGGAGATGCCCAGGGTTAAAGAGACGCTAGCTGGCTATTTCTCCCCAGGTGTTGCTTTGCTGAAAGTTCTAATATGGCTTCTAAGCCATTGAAATCTACTTTGGCTCTAGTGGGCAGGGTTTATGCAGCAGCAGGGTGTGTATACTCCACATGATAGGTGTGTTGCAGGTTGCTGCAAGAGTTGGATAAGGACTTTAACTCTGGGGCTGACAACATTAAGGAGTTATGTCACGCTGCTGACCTAACCCTTAGAGACACCAAGGAAACTCAGTAGGCTGTCGGTCACTCCATGTCAGCCTTAGTAGCCACAGAATGACATCTGCCGCTCACCCTGTCGGAAATTCCTGACAGGGACAGGGTTTTTCTGCTGAATGCCCCTGATTTTTTTCACATGAACAATAGTTTAACATCTGAAACCCAGCACATTTAATAGCCATTTCAATGAAAAGTCATGCATAGTTTGTCGACGATAATATCTATCTAAGAGGATTAAATAAGCTGATTAGGGGATTCTTCTCATCATTTTATAATCGAACGTTGCTTCACTGATAGCACCTACAGCACTCGAAAGGTCATGTGCATGAATGGAGCCATCTCAGGTTTCAAGGAAACCGCTCTCAGTGGCGATTTCATTTTCAACATTACTGGTGAATTCTTTTTTTGTGTTCTTAACACTGTGGTGTATAAAACTAGGCATGGATTTAAAACTTGAGTTGGGCTGTAGATAGTCATTCTGGTTCAAGAATATGAATTGCAAAAAATAAATGTAAGCATGGTTACCGTAATGGCTAATTTTGTGACAGCGTGCATCACATTCTAGCCTTAAAATAGCCCTGGTTACCATGTGAGTTTAAATAATATTAAAAAGACCCCATGCAATGCTTATAGTATTAATAATTTTCTGTGTGAGTTATTATAAGCCATTATTCTTTTTACATTTCTTCAGAGTTACCTGAATAACATACATTTTGAGCTGTGATTGTAGAGCTGTTTTACTCAATATCTGTCCATCATCTTTTGTCTGTTCTGGGAATTGAAGACTACTATTTAAAAAATACATCAGTCCAGCATTGGCAGTTGGTATTACTCTTACTCCTCTAGCCTAAGTTCATGTTCCTTTTTTCAAACATCTCCCCAGTCCAATTTATGTCTTCAAAACCCACAGACCAGGACAACAATCTGTACATTTCAGAGACTGAACTTCATCTACCCCCTACTGTTGTCTTAGTGCCAACAAATAGTGGAAGGTGGCTTCTGAAACCTTGTGTCTTTCATCCAGAAAATTAGTTCATTTCAGCTTAAACTTCACTTCACTTTCTTCACTTTTTTGGCTCAGACTGAAACCTGGATCACCCCAGATAATTCAGGGATATCAGCAAATTTGGTCCTATTTTCTCTAAAAGTCCATTAAAAACAGCATCGACTTGCTTCTGTCCAACACGAATGCTATTTCAACTCTTATTTTACAGTTTTTCTCAGCTGTTTTTCGGAGCGTTTCTTAGATCAGAAATGAAATTGACTCACAATGACTTGTTCAACCTCCACATCATTCAGTCACTTGTGTACATCATCAAAGCAATTCTTGTTGCTTTGATGGAATTGCGAAGGCTTTGATATGTTCATTTAATTGATTGTGTACAACTGACTGCTGTTTCCTACTTTGTCAGTCATTTATGTTTATGTTAATGAAAATATATTATACTGGTTTCACCTGATTTGTCTTAACCCACAAAACATCTCGGCATCAGTTTATTGAATGCAAAATGGTTAAACCAGTTGTCAGGAACTGTTAAGTTAAAAAAATCTTTTGTAAATTAAACTGATTAATTGTGCAGATGAATCTCAAATGTCACTAACAGAGGCGAGTGAATGGCATCAGATCAACCGATGGTCAACTAGTTCTCTAAAACAGGTCAAAGGTGAATCTTGTGAACCTTCATTTGACAAAACACAGAATTTCAATTTCTGAAATGTACACATTACTGTTACACTATTACAGTACAGTAAAAGTATGAATCCTGTTGAGTCTCTTGCAATCAGGATGTTGAACAGTTATCCTACTTTTTCTGTACTGTAATAGTGTAACAGTAATGTGTACATTTGTGTTGCTGAAATTCATAAATGCTGTACAGAAGAAATTCAGCCTTGTGCATTTTCACTCATTGTAACCCAAACCGTAGTTTATTTTAGAAAATATTGAATCAGTGTTCCGTCATACTTACAACACGACTAAACATTTTGCGATCTTGTTTGTGAACAATAACAAAAGGACTTGTTATTCTATTTGCAATGAGATGTTCATTCACAAAAATATTTACTTTTGACAGATGAAGTGAGGATTTTGAGAAAAGTGTAGGCTTTTGCAACAAATCCGTTGTGTTGTGCTGTTTGTACTAATTATTTGGAGAAATGCACTTTACTGATTTGCAGATATAAAGAATGATTCAAGAAATGCTCTAAAGCAACTGAGAAAAACTGTAACCTCTCCCTCTCCCTCTTCAAATGGTATATTGCCAGCATTGCAAGAATACTCCCTTTTTAGCTTTACCAACCTTTTTTCTAGGTAGCTTTATAAAGCTTCATTTTCCCTTTTACTCACATCCTCTCTGCACTTCCTGTCAACAAATACCCCCCCCTCCACTCGCTGCAACCTCCACTCCATCTGTCTTTCTTTTCTAGCTTCCAGTATCCTAACAACCCTAGCTCACACTGCTTCTGTTCATTCTCTATTGTTTTAATCAGCTACTGCCTTTTCTTTACTCTCCTTCCAGTTTGTTCCTCTGCTTACTATCTTCTAGACCAAGAAGCCCATGTAAGTCTGATCCTTCAATAGGCACTTGCTACATAGACGCTGGAGAATCCTAATGCCAATATCCTCACATTTATATTTTATTGAAATCCCTCTTGAACGTGATTACTGCTAGGCCATTCTTCTAGAAGATACAGTGAAGATAAAGCTTAACCTATCCATACTTAACCCTCTCTTCCCTCCTAACTTCTGGGTTTGCAATTTAACCTCTTTTTCTTTTACTATCCACTGAAACAGCCCTTGTGGTTCTTACTGAATAGAGTCATGCCATAAGATCAGTAAATCTACCATTGCTGGGAGATCGTTCAAGTCAACCATAAGACTCTCCCGTCGATCCTCATCATTCTTGGAATTTCAATCCCAGCATGATAGTGTCTTGCATTCATTCCGAGATGAATTGTCCTATCAGCTGTCTTGGCAGGGATCCACATTTGATCCATTCAGGCTCTCGACAGGTATTCCACTAAGGTCATTGTTTGGTCCTTTTTGTCATTCCTCTGTACGTTCTCTCTGAGTGGGCGTCACGTATTGACATGGTCTTTCATGCCATTTCTATTCTGATGACACTCAACTAACCTTCTTTGCTCCCTCAGGCACTCATGTTCCTCTCATCTGTCTGACATCCTTTCATGAACAGTGAGAAGACTCTACTGTAGGTCCTTGAAGGTGCATTCCTACAGTACATCAAGGTCTTGTACTCTCCCTGAAGAATTCCTGGCTTGCACCATACATCTGTGCGCACAACTATGTTGTAGATCTGAGGCATCAAATGTCCTTCTCACATCATATTACTAAACTGATTTGACATGTATGAGGTGATTATTAAAAAGTTTCAAGCTCAATAGTGGTAACTGGTGCTGTTCTGAGCACGTGCATCACCACATCTGCAATTTCGTCTCATACAGCAAAGTTAGAACAAAGGACAAACGTGAAACTCTGCGTGAAACTGGGCGAATCTGCCAGAGAGACGTTTGACGTGACATAAGTTTGACATACAACTATGCTGCGATGACTCGTTCAAGGTCTTTTGATTGGCTAGAACGCTTCAAGAGCGGAAGAACATCAGTAAAAAATGATGAGAGATTAAGATCTTTAATGAGCTCAACCCCCCGAAAATGCCGAAACCGTTTTGCAACTTGTGCATGATGATTGTCTTTAGCACCCACCCAACTCCAGATTTGCCTTCTGAGATCCAACGTGTGGAAAGGTGCTTGACACACCTCGAATGAAGATTTCCAGGACAGATTCCAGTAGTATTAGGAAATCTGAAAGCATTGTATTGCTGTGCAAGGGGACTATTTTGAAGGTAATAGTGTGTAAACGTAGATAAATGCAGTACTTTATTGTAAACAGAGTGAGTCTCGATACCACCACGTATATTTCTACTCGCAATATAATGAAGATGTGGATATTTCTTCATGTAAAGGCCACTTGGATGTTTATATAAATGGCATGGGTGAATTTGCAGATCACAATAATCCAAGCTGATCTTGAGATTACAGTTGTTGACAAGCGACTGAGCAAACACTTGTGTAACCTGAATGGCGATTGTGAATAGAGAATTTGAATCAGCATCAGATTTAAAGCTGAAGCTTGTTTTTAAAGATGAAATAATGGACAAGCCTCCACCTACAGTACCTTCAGGCACTTATCAAACCGCATTTTGCTCTGTGCGACATTCCATCTGAGCCTCACAAGCATGGCATGGCTTGACCCAGGATCCCTCAAGAGGCATGCATCAAGACTCTTCTCTGTGCTGACACAAAAGGTGGTGAAATGAACTTCCCTTGACTGTCCAAGCACAAGCACTTCATGGCTCGACCCGCCATCCCTCAAGAGACATGCATCGAGACTCTCCTCTGTCTTGAAACTAAGGTCGGGAAATAAACTTCCCCCCTGGCTGTCCAAACAGCTAGCTCAATGTCTATCTTTTAAACAAAGACCTTTTCACTAAGCACTTAACCGCCCACTCGATACAGTATAAATCCTATTTTCTTGGGCCACTCATATTAATGTACAAACTTGTCTTCATCTTTATTCACATCTGATTAAGGTCATCTGCTGTATGCTCGACATGGAAGTGGAATACCTCACCATTATTTGACCTCCATAGTTTTGTTACACAGATTTTTTTTAAAGATTTTGATTGAAAGATTGTTGTGTGTGTGGTTATCTCTGAAGGCACTTTGCAATTATCTTCCAGTTCCCAATAGTTTAGTGCATTTGAGTCTCTTTTTTTGATTGGAAATGAAGAGGGCTCTTTGACTTTCAAAATTAAATGACTTTTTCCTAGTGTGTGGTACATCTCAAACATTAAAGAGTAATGCCATAATATTCAAAGAAATCTGTTCTTTTTGTAGAAGAAAAATCTATCAGCGACTTTCATCTGCTTTAGGTTCCCATTGTGGTCAGTGCAATCAGGATGCTGTTAAGAAAATTTGCATCAATGAAGATAACCATGTGTCCTGCAGAGTAGAAAGTAAAGTCTTGTGATATTACCCAAACTTTCTAACTACAAGGTGCCATCATTGGGTCCTTGCCTAGTGTGTCAGAAAACTGCTAGTTAAAGGAAGAGGTATGTGTTCAAGCGTCATTTGAAGATCGCTAGTGACGCAAAAGTTTGTACATCAAGTTCAGCAGTCCAATATTTAACACGGGAGAGCAGAGACAGAGTCAGAGAAGCGCAGTCGAAGAATCTGAATGCGAACTAACAGATCAACAGAAGGTCCATAAATTCAAAACCAGAAAACCAAAAAGCACAGGTAAACAGGCGAGATGAGTCTCAGGAACACTAAAAAATATAGAAGACCATCTGGCAAAAAAAAAAAAAGAAACATGTGTAAATGGCCTTCTGGCTACTCAATCTGAATTCTTGTAGAAATTTTTGAAGCTGTACATAAAATGCAAAATATTACTAGACTGACATAAAACTGTTAGTGATGACAGGAAGTGACAGGATAGCAGCAATTTTTTTCATTTTTGCATATGTGCAGTACAAATCGTGTTTCTTGCATGTATTGAGTAGCCGCCGACCCTAAAGTGCTAGACCAAGATGGCTGCCGACCCTGAAGTGCTAGACCAAGATGGCTGCCAACCCTGATGTGCTAGACCAAGATGGCCGAAGACCCCGAAGATCCTGACCTACTGTAACATGCCATTTTATTTTTACTTGCAGATACTTTATCACTTTTATAATTGATTTATTTATTCAAGGTTAATGTCTGTGCTTTATTTACTAATCCCTGGGTAGATTTTTTAGGAATGTCTAATTAAGGGTAGACTCTGGGAAAGACCAAGGACTAGTTGGATATTTCTTACCTGGCCTGGAAGAACCTGGGAATTGCTGTGGAGGAGCTGGCTAGTGAGTGAAAGGTTTGAGAATATCTAGACCATATGTGTCAAACTCAAGGCTTGTGGGCCACATCTGGCCCAACGTACAAAATCCGGCCAGCAAGATAATTTTATATAGACCTATTATTATTATTATTATTAATGATAACACAAACTACAGATCCCATAATGCAGCGCTTTAGCTGCCTTGCGGAAAGCTAGGTTTTCTGGGAACATTTCAGCGTCAATCAAGTTGAGCTGCTGTTGATGTATCCAACCCTACTGTAAAGTTATTTTGAAGCCCCTCACAATGGCGAAGAGAAAAGTTGATTTTGAAATCAGAGCCTATTAAAACCGTGTGTATGTTTACTGACACTGCCAGTCAACCCGTGTGCCTTTCTTGTGGAGCGAATGTGGCTGTAATTAAGGAATTGAATCTAAGACAGAACTACGAGACAAAACATCAGGATCAGCTGAAAAACCTGAATGCAGAGCAGAAGATACAGAAAGTAGAAGAGTTAAAGAAGAATCTGACATTTCAGTAGAAGTTTGTCACCAGAGCAAAATCACAAATTGAAGCTGGGGTGAAAGCAACTTTTAATGTGGCAGAGGAGAAACCAGAGGCAAATCAGCCCGGCCATTTACCCAGCAAAGGTTTCTGAAGAGCTTCATGATGAAGGTGTGCGACGTCTGGTGTTTAACATGAGATATTTTTATGGAGAGCAAAATATTTTAAGTTATTTAAAGTTTAAGTTGATTTCTGGTATAATATTCCTGTATGTTTTAATCATATTTAACATTGTTTTAGTGTGTTCAATAAATGTTTATCCTGTTCAGCCCACAACCTAAAGTGTGCTTTAAGTTTTGGCCCCCTGTGCAATTGAGTTTGACACACCTGACCTAAATCATTACCCGGACCAGGATAAGCTGAAGAAAATGGACAGATGGATGGATGGATAGATGAAATAGATCAATGCTAAATAAACTGAACATATCTAAGGAATTTCTTTTTCATATGCAGCCTTTGTTTTTCATTTGAATGGATCCCTGGTGTTTTTCCTTTCAGTGGGTGAAAAGGGCAATCACACTCCAGACCAAAACAAACGATCCAAGAGCATCTAAGTGAGGCGGAATCGGACGATTTCAGAGTGCAGTTCAATCACAAAAAACAATTTGTCTCTAAATTAACCAAGCTGCAGGAAATGAATCGAGCATGCTGTGTGTTTGGGGTGTTTTTGTACATATATGTAGCAAAAAATCAGCCAAAGCACAGAGCTGCTTTCTTTTTGCTAAGTTCCATAATTTACATTGTGAAACCAAACCAAAATCTCAAACCAAAAGGATCAATTTCACTCTGATTTGGGCAGATTACTAGGTGTGGAAGTGCAATAAATCACTGCGCAATTAATCTCAAAATGCTATTTCATCTTTTAAATTCCAAAGAATTTGAGATGTTCTCCAAACACAACGCAGGACAACATGCTGAACACGGTTCTGCAGCAGGCATCTACCAACCGAGCTCAAACAAAGCAAATTACTTTGAGTTGATTTAATCCTTTCACTTCCCTTCAGATCTTATCTCTCTCCAGATTTCCACCTCCATTCAAGTCACGGTGACATCGTATTAGTCGCTAGCTTGAAGATTTCCCTCTCTGTCAGTCATTTGATTAATACAGAAGCAATGAGAATGTGTGACAGGCAGAGGTGTGATTCTCAATAGTATATGACACATTGTCAGGTCAAGCAAGTGTGCCGGGTGGCTATTAGATGATCAGCTGACTGACCTCATCATCACACACCAGGGATTTCACACAAGGTGATCATTGTGAAGAAGAGAAAGCGGAGTCACAATAGTAGTGGGGACATTGCACACATATCTAAATGTAACAACTACTGCAACCAATGCAATCAATCATTCCAATTTTTTTTTATTCTCAGGTTACTATAGGTTGTTGGTAATAATGACTGAGTCTATTCAAATCTACACCTACTCTTTTCAATGTCTCCTATTCTTCCTTTTTTATGAAACTTAGATCTTTTTTTTTTTTTCCTCAACCCACACAATGCATAAGCAAGTGTACTGTCAAATATTACTATTAATGGAGGCAGTTGTAAGTGTGAAAACAATTATTGCCATGTGTTTTATGCCAACAGTATATACTGTTTGAAACTATTGTTTCCTCTTTAAAAATACAACAAATTTAAGTCAAACAAACTGAATTTAATTTACATTTTTATAGGTTCATAAAGCATATTTTATTCAATGCTTATAGCAGTGATCATTTCTTTCATGTATGTCTGATCTGGAAACCTATAAAATCTGGAAACCTATACAGAAACCTATACTGATATATATATATATATATATAGTACAGACCAAAAGTTTGGACACACCTTCTTATTTAAAGAGTTTTCTTTATTTTCATGACTATAAAAATTGTAGATTCACACTGAAGGCATCAAAACTATGAATGAACACGTGGAATTATATATGGAATTATATACATAACAAAAAAGTGTGAAACAACTGAAAAATGTCATATTCTAGGTTCTTCAAAGTCGCCACCTTTTGCTTTGATTACTGCTTTGCACACTCTTGGCATTCTCTTGATGAGCTTCAAGAGGTAGTCACCTGAAATGGTCTTCCAACAGTCTTGAAGGAGTTCCCCGAGAGATGCTTGGCACTTGTTGGCCCTTTTGCCTTCACTCTGCGGTCCAGCTCACCCCTAAACCATCTCGATTGGGTTCAGGTCCGGTGACTGTGGAGGCCAGGTCATCTGGCGCAGCACCCCATCACTCTCCTTCTTGGTCAAATTATATAAGAGAGAGAGAGAGAGAGAGAGAGAGAGAGAGAGAGAGAGAGAGAGAGACAAACTAATAAATAAAGTAATAATAAACATAAAATATAAAATACATATAAAAACTATATGTAGAGCCTAAACTATTCAGACATAGAGTATAGTAAACATATTAAAAATACAATTGAATAAATAAATAGCAGAGACTGAAGGGAAGAGACTGGATTGGAAAAGTACAGATTAGTGATTATTTAATGAAATGCAGGTGACTGTAATTATCTGAGAGGTTGGAAGGAGGTCTGTGGTGGTCAACAAGAAACTCAGGAGACGGAGGGTTTAGTTTTTTTTTTTATAATATTTTACTTAAAATGTTGTTTATATCAGACTAGCAAGACGTAGAAGAAGTATTCCTGTTCACAAAATCTGTTGAGGAATAAAACACTTCTGGTTGTCGACTTTAGGATGACCTCTGGGTATATATTGTAATTTCATATCAGATTACAGGATCATCAAAATTATGGTATTTGTGCTGATTACATTAAATGTAACATTAAATTATTCAATTAAATTATTTTGGTTGGGAATAAGATCTTCAAATCCACTATCCTCACTATTAGATTTGTACTGGATGGGCTTCTTTTTGAACATTTTCATGAAGCAGGTTTGGGTCTCCTAGTTTAAGTAAAAGGGAAAATTTCGAACTACTCTATCCGAAGATTTTTTTTTTTATACAAGTATGCCCTCCAACTTACATAACAGTTTGTAGAAGAAGCACATATGCGACTTTATGACAAAAGTCAGATGTTCCAATACTTTTGGCCTCTCAAACTGTCTGTCTGTTACATTTTTTCTACTCCGTGCTATAAAAATATGTCAATTAAACATGTCATAAATTGCGCTAACTGAAAGTACATTTAGCAATAATTCACAACTGACATTATCAGTAATGGGATCAGTGAAAATGACAGCGATCATAATAATTACTAGTAATGATAACATGACAGGCTTCTACTGTATCAGTGGGTGCTAAATGTCACGGCTTGTCACGCTTGTGATAGCAAAAAAAAATTTCCATGGCATCTTAATGACGTTTTATGATATCGGGGTTGGAATAAAACGTAAAACATTGCACAAAATATTAAAAAAAGAAAAAACTATCACAAATGCACACTCATTGTAATAGTCTCTTCATGAACCAAAATTATGGGATTATTAAAGCAATTTAGTTTCTAATTATTTAAATTAATATAATCATTCCCAGTTAAATAAGCCTTAATAATCTTGTGTCATTTTATCATTGTATGATATATATTACATAAACCTGCACATGTTCAGGATTTCCGCTCTCATTTGCAGTAAATATTTCTACTATACAGTACAGACCAAAAGTTTGGACACACCTTCTCATTCAGAGTCTTCTTTATTTTCATGACTATGAAAATTGTAGAGTCACACTGAAGGCATCAAGGGCTATTTGACCAAGAAGGAGAGTGATGTGGTGCTGCACCAGATGACCTGGCCTCCACAGTCATCGGACCTGAACCCAATCGAGATGGTTTAGGGGTGAGCTGGACCGCAGAGTGAAGGCAAAAGGGCCAACAAGTGGCAAGCATCTCTCGGGGAACTCCTTCAAGACTGTTGGAAGACCATTTCAGGTGACTACCTCTTGAAGCTCACCAAGAGAATGCCAAGAGTGTGCAAAGCAGTAATCAAAGCAAAAGGTGGCTACTTTGAAGAACCCACAATATGACATTTTTTAGTTGTTTCACACTTTTTTTGTTATGTATATAATTCCATATATAATTCCACATTCAACATATATAATTCCATATATAATTCCACATTCAACATAATTCATAGTTTTGATGCCTTCAGTGTGAATCTACAATTTTCATAGTCATGAAAAGAAAGAAAACTCTTTGAATGAGAAGGTGTGTCCAAACTTTTGGTCTGTACTGTATATGTTTTGCATGAATATATGCCGCAACATGATTGAGTTCTGGAATAAACAATATGGACACAATACACAGCGATATGGACATAAATATGATTTTTTTTTTTTCAAACAAAAAATTCTCCAAAGTCTTACTTCAAAATTTAGGATGTTTTTGGATTCAAAAGCATTGAATTCTCCATTCACTTCCACTAGGAGACCCAAATCTGCACAATCAGCTCCATGAAGAGCTGCTTCCATGGGTTTGAGTGGAAGATCTCCCGCTATAGAGCTAAGTGTGAATCTACAATTTTCATAGTCATGAAATTAAAGAAAACTCTTTGAATGAGAAGGTGTGTCCAAACTTTTGGTCTGTACTGTATATGTTTTGTGTGAATATATGCAGCAACATGATTGAGTTCTGGAATAAACAATATGGACACAATACACAGCGATATGGACATAAATATGATTTTTTTTCCAAACAAAGATTTCTCCAAAGTCTTGCTTTAAAATTTAGAATGTTTTTGGATGCAAAAGCATTGAATTCTCCATTCACTTCCACTAGGAGACTCAAATCTGTACAATCAGCTCCATGAAGAGCTGCTTCCATGGGTTTGAGTGGAAGATCTCCCGCTATAGAGCTATGACCTCAACTCTCTTAAACATGATAAATGTGAACACTGACTGCACCCCAGTCTTCCTCACCAAACCTACATCAGTACCTGACTTTACTAACACACAATTATCTGAACAAGGACAAAAATATTCACAAAATCTAGTAGAAAATCTTCTCAGAAGATTGGAGCTTGTTATAAGAGAGAATAGGGACTGGGACATTTCAATTTTATAATCAGGTATTTACAAACTTTTGTGTACATGGTGTATTTCTTTCAATTGAAAACACGTAATATTTAACGCTCAAGTGTTATTAATACGACACATTCCATGCAAAAAAAAAAAAACTGCCGCAGGGTTCGTATTGCAGAACAAAACAAAACTCTTCCAATAAAGAAACTTTAGCAGCGGCCCTCGTCTGTCCACCTCTGAACGTGCTTCCAGCTACGGCAGTAATTGATTTCTTTTCTATTTTCTCTGCCGCACTGAATTTTTCCTCGTTCCACCTCGTGCAACCTTTTACGTGAAATCTAATTTGTTTGCAGAATTTGCAATTATTAACTGGCTACAATATGAAAATTGATCTTGATCCCGGGATATTTTTCTTTTTGTTTTTTTCCACTCTGAATATTGTGCTATTATTTCCATTGTCACGTCCTGATGTTATTACTGACAATTACAACACTGTGTTTTCCACAACTCAACTTTTTTGACACTATTTGGTAACCAGTATTACATTGAACCACTGTGTTATCGGCATGTATCAGTGTCCTACTTCTAATACATTATTATTAACTACTGACACCTTAATGGGACCTATTTCTACACTATATGTAGTCCTCATTTCCTGCAACATTATCCTCCACTCTTTTGGGAAGGTGTTCCACTAGATTTTTTAGAGATTTGTAAAAAAAAACAATTGGCCACAAGAGCAGTAGTGAAATCAGGACATAATTTACTGTAGGTGAGGGTGATACTGTACCCCAGGGTAGACCAGTCAGTGTTCACATTCATCTCAAAACTGATCAATAAGGGTTACGATCAGTGCAGATATTCTACTCCAAAACATGTAAGGAACATCTTCATGGAGCTTATGCACAATAGCATTGGCCTGCTGGAACAGGTTTGAGTCTCCAAGTTCACGTGAATGGACAATTTAATGCTACAACATTCATTTTATAAAATATCCAACTTTAAATAAAAAAATAGAAGAGATGTATTTACTTTACAGCACAGTGAAATTCTTTATTTGCATATCCCAGAGATGTTAGGAAGCCGGGGTCAGCCATGGTACAGGACCCCTGGAGCACAGAGAGTTAAGAACCCAAGAGTGGCAGCTTGGACATAATTGGGCTTAATCCCTTGACCTTCTGATCAGTAACCCACACCCTTAACCACTGAGATACAACTTCCCAATGATGTGATAACAGACATTAGGGAAGAACCACATATAGCTAAAAGATTACCCTTTCTGAAACCCTGATGTACACGCTGTGACGCGAATAACAAGGAGGAAAGACTTGATTAGAAGAAAAAATAGTGGTTTAAAACCTGACACAAAGCCTATAGTAACTCAAATAGGCACAGTTTACACTCACGGTGAGCAGAAAAGCATCCAAAGACCACATCAGGTTCCAAATCTGTCAGGGATCTGAGGCTACAGAAGGCAAACTTCACAAAGCAAACTTTACCTACAGCATCTTCAAGTTTTAGAGATTTATGCTTGTTGTTGGTGTTGGTTTTTTTTTGGCCTTTTTTGTATCAAATCAATGATGTGAGCTCCAAGTGTCTAATGAGAGTCGATCAGTTCACAACGAAACCACGTCTCATTTTCCTACCTCAAAATTTTAATTTCCTTAAAATTAAAATACAGAACAACCGGAGGACAAATCGCACGTTTCCCACCTTCCTTCTCTCGCAGCGGGTGCTTGTATGATTAAATATATGAAATAGGAAGTTAAATAGAAAATGAATCCTTCACTTGAAGTAGAGCTAAATATAGAGTCAGCGTTTTGGCTCTTTTACATATGACACACACTGTTTTAGATTCCATCACCGCTTAATTATTCATATGAAATATCCTAAGCGTAAATATTTAAAAAGGCTCTAGTGCTGCATTAATAAGGACACACACACACTGATTTCAGTGTGAAAGTGACACAGACAGATTTGACGATGGAAATCAATAAATAATAATTAAAAAAAAAATAAAAAAATAATAAAAAAATAAAAAATGTAAATATATTTTTTTAGTAAATAAAATAATATATAA
>MU565691.1:30148-77432 GCA_024362625.1 Silurus asotus | reverse complement strand
TTATGATCAATGGTATCAAATGCCTTGCTCAAATCAATAAAGACACCGACAGTGTACTCTCCATTGTCAAATGCTGTAGATATCTCCTCAACCAGTTCAATGACTGCCATTGAAGTTGCTCTATTTGCCCTGAAACCAAATTGATAATCTGAAATAAGGTTGAATTTATTGAGATAATCTTCAAGTCTTATAACATATAACTTTTCTAAAATTTTGAAAAATTGTGAAAGTAGTGAGATTGGCCTGTAGTTTGTAAATTGATGTTTATCTCCACTTAAAAAGTGCCGTGCCGGTCCAGTGTTAAAGTGACAATCAATTTTTGCAATTGTGCAAAAAAATGATAAAGTCCAGGTCCTAGGTGTTTTCTTGGATGGCCTGCAGGAAGAAGCTCCTCTTCATTTTCTTTGTTTTTGCCTTAAAGGATTGGATGCGCTTTGCTTTGAAAGCAGCAGAGAAAAAAAATACATTTTTGGGATGGCAATATAAAGCAATAAAGCTAAATCATTTTAAAGCTGAAAGATTTTTAAATATTGTCTTATTTTGCACAAATACGGTCCCCAACGTTCTGCATTTAAATTTACATTTATGGAATTTGCCAGATGCCCTTATCCAGAGAGACTTACAGCTGAGAAGTTGAGGGTTAAGGGCCATGCTCATCTCATCTGTGATGAAATTGCGACTTAAATATTTGTCTCCATGGCTACAAAGAAAGTTCCTACTACTGGTGCTGATGCTACCAAGCATAAGATTATTGTAAGAGAATACGATGATGAACATCATTGCCAATGTTGTCAATGTCACCATTTCACTACAGCTTCCACCTCCGGCCAATCGATCACACACACACACACACACACACACACACAAACACACACACATATTATATATATATATAAACTTTCTTCTTTCGGCTTCTCCCGTTAGGGGTCGCCACAGCGAATCCTCCACACGTTTAAATATATATTTATTTCTTTTTTTTTTCCCCTTTTACATTAGCATCAATTAATAACCAGATGGTGAAAATGTTGGAATATTGGGTTGTTGTATTAGGGTTGCTTAGGGGTCTGTTGGATGTCAATGTCATATTTTAAATGGTCTTTGCAGAGGTGTAAAGAGTACCTGAAAATATAGATCCCAAAACGTACTCGATTACAAGTTCAAAGTCTTCAATCCCATTTTGACTTGAGTGAAAGTATCTGATTTGAACAGTATTTGAGTATTGGACTTGTATTGAACGTAGACTCGAAGATGCGCTAGTCCCCTACACCAAGACACACATTAGCAAAAAGCCAAAAACAGATTGTACAATCGATAATGCATCAACCATTAACACAACAACATCTTCAAATTGCCAGAATGAAACAAATATCAAACAAGTCGGTCGAAAAAACCAAAACGTAGTAAAGCTATCATTTAAAAACAAATCTTCAATTAACAAATTAAATAACAGTATCATGTCCCAATTAACAGTAAGTTTTAGTCATAAAATATATTGGAGTAAAAAGTAAAACTAAAAAGTAGTCAAAAATATACTTAAAAGTAACAAAGAACATTTACTCAAATACTTTACACCACTGGGTCCTGGAATTAATTAACAGCGTAAGGCAACTTCCTGTAATTACTGTACTGTGTACTAGCATTGCTACTACTGTAGGTTGTGAATAAAATAATTCATACTACAAACCACAAGGAGTTTTTTTTCATCAGAACAGGAAAGATCACATCGGAAATGTGCGTGGCCGTAGAGCCAGTAGCGTATGAAGGAGAACTCTCAATTTCATACTACACCAGTTCATACAAACAGTTTTGCCTCATTAGCTTTTTTTTGTTTTTCTTTTGCTTTAGTGCTTGAGGGCTTTTTAATCAACATACATGGTGTAACACGAAAAAACATTCCAGGTATCTACTCCCAAAAAAAAAAAAAAAAAACACACTAGTTACGAACCTCTTTCCATGCAAATTACATTACGTTGATTATTCTAAAATATATTCCCTGAAGCAGGTTGGGAAAAGAATTAGCCAGGTTTAGGAATACAAATTCAGATTGATTCACAGCATTTACATTTTTTATGTAATAACAAGCCCACTGTAAGGCATGGTGCTGCAGATTTATCTCTCGGAGGTGTAAAAACTGGATGGATGGATCATTAGAGAGAATGAGAGAGATCCTTGTTTATTAATAAATTAATTTTTGTACTTTTTTAGCACCTCCCAAACCACACCCCTGGTTATGATTGGCATTTGTGCGAGTAGACATCTTGTGTCTGGAATGCAGTGTATCGACACGCTGTGGTTTTATTAGGTACATCGCGGTAAACGGGGGACGACGTGTATATTGCAAGATAAATTGTGTAATTTGTAGAAATATCACATTTATAGTAAATACTGTAGCTTAGCCTATGCATAGGTTCTCTGCTTGTTTATTGGTTAAATTATGTCAAAAAATGGGCCGATTTAAAGATACACGTCATTGCATTCTTTATTTTCATTGGCTAAAACTGGTGACGTATGCCTTCAACTCCGCCCGTTTTGACACCAGAGGATACCACAATCAATAAATAAGAGAAAACCTACTCCTTTTTTTATGATGAACTGAAATCGGGACCATTCGCAAAACAAAATAGTTTTGTGCCAAAAATTTAAAATCGCGATTAATTCAAAGATTCGAAATTCAAGATTGGTTTGTGCTTTTTGAACATCCCATTTCACATTTAGTCCCCATTTGCTGTTAAAATCACTTACTTTTGGAGATTTGTGCTGATTCAACCACAAGGGTTTAGTAAAGGCAGGTTCTGAGGTAGGTGAAGGGTGGAAGTCTGGGTTGCGGTCCCAATAGTCTAATCTCTTTACTTAAGATATTTTTTCCTTGGGTTTTTAAAAGTATCTGTTTATGTTGGAGTTTCCATCCAATCAGATTGCTACAATGAGATATGCTACAATAAATTACATGTTGCTTGAACCTGTGGCTTCAACAGATTATGAGTTGGGAAAACTAGCGTCCATCTAGCCGGCGTACAATAAGGTCAGCTTTTTTAAATCCTTTGATTGGATGGTGCTCGCAAAACACCTTTCTTAGAAAAACTAGAATATATGCATGTGGATTTGATAACTTTTGTGGAGATTTGTCCTCAATCAGCAACAAGAGTGTTAGTAAAGTCAGGGTTCTGAGGTAGGTGAGGTGAGAAGGCTTGGGGTGTTCAATAGGGTTGAGGTCAGAGCTTTATAGCAGGAGATCTTTCAGTTCAAACCATGTAACGCATATTTTCATGGAGCTTGCTTTGTAGAAGGAGTACTGTCTTGCTGGACAAGGTTAGAGTCTCCTAGTTCAAGTGAAGGGAAAATTGAAGGCCACTGCATCCAAAGACATCCTGTGTGCCTCCAACTTTGTGGGAGCAGTTTTGGGAAGAACCGCATTAAGCTGGAAATGTCATAGTCTAAGCCCTATAGTGTATTTGTAACACATAGTGTGTTGTTTTAGGAAATTAACCTTACACGCAAATGTAAGTTGTCCATCTCAATGCTTGTAATCACTCGTTTCATGAGACGTTACGAGTCAGGAAAATTAAGCTATTGTATAAATTGGAGGCAAGTTGTAGTGGTGTTCCTGCTTAGGGTACATTTGAAAACACTGCCCTTAAACATACAAACTGTGTCATATAATCTGTGCTATTAATGTTAAGAGTGGCCACATTTGACATATTCCACTGGAGAGCATTTGATATTTCACACTTTACAGTAGCAGTATTTACACTGAACATGTTTCCCTGCTTGTATTCACATGGATTCAGCAGCTCATATTTGCAGCAGATCGCCATTAAAACTGAATCCAGGACTCCCTAGGACTTGACGGAATCTGACAAATCACATTAATTGTCTTGCAGTGGTGTTATCACTGTTTCTTTTCTTTCTTTCTCCCATTAGGGGTCGCCACAGAGGATCATCCGCATGTTTGATTTGGCACATGTTTTTACGCTGATGCCCTTCCTAATGCAACTCTCCCCATTTATCCGGTCTAGGGACTGGCACTAAGAGTGCACTCGCTTGTGCAACCCTAATAGCTGGGGTTGGTTCCCTGACCGGGGATCGAACCCAGGCCTTAGCGGTGAGAGCAGCTTACTTCATGTTCAAGGGTGGAGTGTAGCTGTGACGGAATGCTAATAATAAAACCCCCACTTTTGCCACTCATCTGCTGCAGTTAAATCCAAATAGAAAATCTGTCTTAAATAGTGTAATATTCACTAAACCTAAATAGTCCTGACCCCAGTGGTGTACTGATGAACAACAGTAGTTATTATAATAGTGTTCAGTTTGGGACGTGGTCCAATTATTCTAATATAAATTTCTTTAACTGAGCTCTTATTGCATACCCTTGAGAAAGGGGTAGCTCAGTGGTTAAGATTTGGACTTCTGATCAGAAGGTAGTTAGTTCAAATCCCGCTGACACTGGTGGGTCCTTGATCAAGACCCTTAACCCTTAATTGCTCAGCTGTATGATTAGGATAATTGCAAGTTAAAAAGGGCGTCTGACAAATGTCATAAATGTAAATGTATTTTCCCTTCAGTATTCCAGAGGTGGGAGGAGTTTGCAAAGAAAAGTTGAATCAACAGGGAATAAATATGCAGTAATTGATGGTCGAACACACAACAGGTAAACACAAAAGGTTAATAAACCAGTGGGTGGAGGGGGTTTGAGACAGAGTTGAAACCCCACCACATATCCAAGCATAAATAAAGCCCACACAGAGTCTGGAAATAATAGCAACGTATCAGAACCATGCTGGGACCCATGATTCATATCAAGAGGGGTACAAGTAAAAAAAAGAATAAAAAAAATGGAACAAACAGAACTATTTAAAATGTTGCATTGTGAGACTTGCATTGAAGATGTGATGTCATTTTTTAAACATAATCCCAAAATTTATATTAATAAGGACATTTTCCTATAAATTCAGATACGTCCCAAATTCAAGACGTCTTTTCTCTTGATCTGAGAACCCAAAATAAAAAAACATGTAACCAATATAGTTAATAATAACATTAACATTAGTAGGTTATGAAGATGTCAAACCAGACAATAAATGAATAAATGAATAACATGGAATAGATAAATAGATACCGTAATTTCCAGACTATTAAATGCTCCCATATATAAGCCACTGAATTTTACAAAGATTTTTATTTTGAACATAAATAAGCCGCACCTGTCTACATTTAAACTAATGAACTTTACACAGGCTTTAATGAAAGACAGTGTCTGTTACACGGCTTGTATCTAAACAGTAGCCTACCAAGAAAGTCATTGTTCACCGTCTTCCTCCTTCCTTTCACAATTATTTCTCTCGAGAGTTTTTCTTTTGGCATCATCATGTGTTTAAAAATCACCATCGGTGAATCTTTTCTCCCGATGCCGTGCAGCTCAGAACACAGGTGAAGTGTGTGTTTTCATGCCCGGTTGTTTTCAGCGTGACGAATGATTCGCATTTCCTGTAGACAGTCCGAGTGAGCGGCAGGTCAAATGTCAGAGGAACATCATCCATATTTATGATGTGGTGCGGCCCGATTCAGTGGGAGCGCATCTGATTTAATATAAAGAGTTTCATTGGTTTACCTGAAGCCGTTCTACAATTTCATTGGTCTAATGTTATGGGGTTCAGTTTTTTGGCTTAAAGTTTGTGAAACCGGGAAAAACCCAGGAAAAATCCATAAATTAACCGCTTTATTGTTTAAGCCGCAGAGTTCAAAGAGTTGGAAAAAAGTAGCGGCTTATAGTCCGGAAAAAACGATAGATAGATAGATAGATAGATAGACAGATAGATAGATAGATAGATAGATAGATAGATAGATAGATAGATAGATAGATAGATAGATAGATAGATAGATTATTAATTCGAATTAATTTAATTAATTTCTGAATACAGTTTTCATAGAAATTAAATCCTAATCACTTATGTTCTGATTATACCATCGAATAAGTCACAGCAATAATCTGGTCCCAGTTGCTCTCTGGATCTGCATGATGTACTATTTCTGATGGCGTGATTGAGAACTGTTGGAGTTTTCTATGATTGGAGACCACTCGCTGCTGCTGAAAATGGTTCCACAAAAACACAAAGATATTATTATGAAGAATTCAAATCATGAACCATGAAGATGGATTTGGAGTGTAATTTGGACTGCTACAATGGCATTGGGCTGCAGTAACCATGAACAGTTTTACATTGTAGTCTCTATCAGGAAGCAGTTGACAACCTGAACATTGATGGAACTGTAATAAATGGACATTCAGAAACATCCAGATAAGGATGAGTTTCCAGCTGATTGTTGGTTCCTCTAAAGCTTTCTTCCTCATATCATTTCGGGGAGTTGCTAGGGATAAACGTATAGGGACAAATTTCTGATGTAAACATATTTTTATTTGTTTTTGTAAAGCTGCTTTGGGACAATGTCTGATGAGCTGAACTAATCAATACATATACAGTATTACATTTTTACCAAAACAAAATGCAGCACTATACGTCTTCTCTAGTACCTCAGTTAATAAGTATAGGCAACATCTGCTTTTTTCTCCACCCACTCTCTTCCCTGACTGCCCATACAGAGGCAATTCACCTCTCCCATCTCAGGTAAAAAAAAAAAAAAAAAAAACAGTGTAAGAAAATGCCTTTGCATATGCAGTAATGTGCTTTAGCTCTCCTCAGAAATGCATTTCTTCCACGGCCTGCTTTGCATAAAGCCGCAAGAGAAATGATTGAAAATGGGTCGGTTCATTGTGCCACTCCGAGGTGAAGATTATAGAGATGCTTTGTGTTGTATCCAGGGAATATGTAATAAAGTCTTTCCGCTGCCTCACAATCACTGACTCGGTAATGATCATCTGAAGAGGCGGCCGTATTTCCTATATTCCCTTCCTTATAGGCAATAAACCCCCCCACCCCGAACTTGTTATATCTTCTTGTCTGTGAACTACAGTAATGTATATACAGATATTTGCATAGTGATTAAACCCTGTAATGCAATGTTACACTCATTACAAACAAGACTTCGAAATGAGTTCAACTAATTTTGAACGCATTGAGGAATTATAAAGACGAAGCAAGCCAACGTGGGCTGACGATATAATGACTCAGAGTTATAATAAGATGCTAAAAGATGGTGGACTTAAATCATTTTATGCAATTAACCCAAAAGAAATGCATTTTGTGTTTAATTAGCGTTGATATCTAGAGAAATACATATATATATATATATATATATTACGGTGTACAGGAATTTTTTATTACCTTCGTATCGATATATACTCAGCCCACGTCATAATGAAGCCTCGGGTGTCTTAAACAGCATAAATCACTCGAGTGGATTTAGTGAAGGTAAAGTTTGCTAGCTAAAAGCAATCACAATATGAACTTTATGAACAAAACTTCTGGGAAACCTGACTTTTCCAGGCATATGTGGTTCTTCCCTAAACCACAAAGTTGGACTACAAGACTAAAATATTTATTATATTCAACCTGTTATTGGCCTCTAAACAGGGTTTTGTCTATTCAGTTGTTTTGTTCGACCTTAGTGCAGCTTTTGACACCATTGATCACACTATCCTGCTTGCTAGATTTGAGAACGTTGTTGGAATAAAGGAAACAGCTCTCTCCTGACTCAGGTCTTATTTGACTGATTGCTATCAGTTTGTTAATGTAAATGGTGAGTACTCCACACTCTCTAAGGTAAAGTTTGGTGTTCCGCAAGGATCTGTCTTAGGCCCACTGCTTTTCTTTTCATGTATGCTGCCTCTGGGGTGAAATTATACATAAACATGGCATTCGCTTCCATTGCTATGCTGATACGCAACTGTATATTTCAGCAAAGCCAAATGAGAGAGATCAGCTTAACAATATTGAGGAGTGTGTAAAGGACATTTGACAGTGGATGCTTAATAACTTTCTTCTGCTTAACTCAAATGAGACCGAAGTACTTTTACTAGGACCACATGCAGCTAGAAATAAACTTTCTCATTATGTAGCATATCTGGATGGTGTTTCTGTCTTAGTGTGAACAGCAGTCAAAGACCTTGGTGTTATTATTGACCCTAGTCTTTCCTTTGAGGCTCACTTGAATAATATTACTAATATTGCTAAATTTGGAATATGAACATTGTATATATCTGCAATAAACGGACATTCGGTGCAACCCATATGAGGAAGAGTTCCCTGTTAAATCTGGTTCCTCTCAAGGTTTCTTCCTTATGCCATCTCGTGGAGTTTTTCCTTGCCACAGTCGCCACTGGCTTGCTCATCAGGAAAAAAACTTACACTTTTAAACAACATCTTATAAATTTTTTAATCACCACATTATCTGTGTAAAGCTGCTTCGAGACAATGTCCATTGGTAAAAGCGCAATACAAATAAAAATGAATTAAATTAAATTTAAATAAAACATCATGACCAATCTCCTGTGCACAAACTGAGGTTCATGATGATATGGTTACATGCGTTGGACTGGAAGTTTTTGAGTGGCTTGTTATAGATCTCAACCCTATTGTACACCTTTGGGCTGAATTGAAACACTGACTGCACTCCAAGCCTCCTTACACCGGTCTATAGCACTAAGTAACTTTACTCACAGCCATGTGTCTGAATAAGCACATATCTCCACACTTCCTCTTCTCCTACTTCTTCTTCTTTTAGCTGCTCCTGTTAGGGGTAGCCACAGCCGATCATGCATCTCCATGCTTCTCTGTCCTCTACATCTGCCTCTTTCAAACGACCACCTGTCTTCCCTCACCACATCCATAAACCTCCTCCTTGGACTTCCTCTTTTTCTCCTGCCTGGTGGCTCCATCCTCAGCATTCTCCTACCAAATACAGTGCACCTGTAAAGTTTTCAGAGCACTTCACTTTTTCCACATTTTATGTTACAGCCTTATTTCAAAATGGATTTAACTTATTATTTTCCTTCACATTCTACAAACAAAACCCCTTAATGACATAATGAAAGAAGTTTGTTTGAAACCTTTGCAAATGTATTAAAAATAAAAGTCACATGTACATAAGTATTCACAGCCTTTGCTCAATACTTTGTTGAAGCACCTTTGGCACCAATTACAGCCTTAGGTTTTCTTGAGGATAATGCTATAAGCTTGGCACACCTATCTTCAGGCAGTTTCTTCCATTATTTTTTGCAAAACCCTTTTAAGCTCCATCAGTTTAGATGGATGCAACCCAGTGGCGGCTACTGGTCTGTCAGAGAGGGGAAGCTCATTTTCGGCCTACATCATAAAATTGTCTATTTATTTAAAAGTAAATTCTGCCCTACGTTCCTTTTCAAGAAAATGGTCTGTGAAAAAAAATATTAAACTATGTAAAACTGAAACAAGGAATGTGGTGTATAATTGTGTGAAATGTATGATGAAAATCAAGCAATTTCGCCGAACAAATATCAAAGAAATAGGTTGCAGCAGTTTTTATTTCGACTGAACTTGAGAAATCCGCGATGGGACTGAGCGCGAATAGCTTCAGTGATTCCTTATAGTACAGAATCGCTGTCAGTCAAAAGGAGATGCAGTCTTTCGACAGACCCTCCAATCATCACGCAGAAGCTCGGAGTCCGGGCCAGCCCACTCCCCATTTACCCCCAGAGACGCTGAGCGTCCGTGGGCGAGACATGAACGCATCGTTTATCCAATGACCGTCTAGTTTCGAAGCGCTAAAAAAACACGTTCAAAGCAGCCCCATTGAAGTCAATGGACGCTGGGCTTCAATAGGGAAATGCACTGTGACGCTGCTGGAATGTAGGAGAAGGAAATCGAGTCAGCCGACCTGCTATATGTAACTGATTCTGAACGAACTCGTCTTTGAGATGAACGTTTTCTAACGCTTTTTTAGTCAATAAAATGTTAATACAATAGTACATATTTGAACATTAATTTTGTAACATTATAAGGGAAGCCGAGCTTCCCTTGTAGTCTTAAAGAAATCGCCTCTGATGCAACCGCACCACTCCACTGCACTCCCTCTCATTCACACATGTACTCTGTCTTACTCCTACTGACTATCATTCCCCCTCTCCACCTCTCCAGGCTCTTCTCAACCTGCTCCCTACTCTCACCACAAATTACAATAGTCCACGGAGACAGCTGTCTGACTCGTCCATCAACCTGTCCATCACCACTGCAAACAGGAAAGGGCTCAGAGCCGATCCTTGATGCAGCCTCCACCCTGAACCAGTCTGTCGTTCCTACAACACACTTCACTGCTGTCACACTGTCCTCATACATGTTCTGCACCACCCTCACATACTTCTCTGACACACCTGACTTCCTCATACAACACAATTTCTCTCTCCACCCTGTCGTATGCTTTCTCTAAATCCATGCACAAATCTGAACACTTTTTGAAACATCTTTTCAGAGGAAAGGAGGTTATTTAAGCAGCAAATGGCAACTAAATCTGGAAGAGGATGTCCAAAAAGCACATACCAGTCTTAAAGACTAGGTGTCCACAAAACTTTGTCTATATTGTGCATGCTAATTAAGTAAAGTACAGAGGGAAATCATTGGGTTAACTACACACGTGTGATTTTAGAACTAAATTACGATAGAAGAGAGGAGGAAAGCTGTTACTCTGGGAATACATATACACAATCTCCTAAAAGACTAAATGATAAAATATGAATCAGGAGATATAATTAGGCTACATAATGTTAGGTTTGTAAATGTTTAGAAAAAAATTAATCCTGTGTTGTACATTACTACATTTTAAAGCTCAGTTTTTGCTCCCTGCAGCACCTCATTTGCTTAATTGATTTCCTTTCCAGGCCCATTTTTGCATGCTAAACAGCATACTAAGCCTATGCCATGTTGTCACTGCTGGCTTGACGCCTGGGACAACAAGGGTCTGAGGTTAATCACACCTATAGATTTACAAGCACTATTTCCGATTCACTGGACCTCCAAAGTGCTAGGCAATGAAATGCAGGTGTAGTGTTTCTCCTTGTTGGACTGCTGGATATGTCACTGATATCCAAATAAAATTATTTCTGGATTGTTATATCATACAAGACTCGAAAACTGTTAAACATCCAGGAAAAGGGTCAGCGTGGAGCTCTGGGGAAATATCTTCATGTGAAGTAATGAGTGCTCTAGACGTTGGATGCGGGTGTAGGAACTTGGCAAGTAGGTTAACATAGTCAGGGTTTATATTAAACATCAAAAACTATAAAAACAGGAAAAGGACATTAAGCTTGAAAATAAATAAGATTAGTATGTGCTTTTTGAGTACCCTATTTCATATTTAGTCCTTATTTGCTGTTCGAATCATTTTCACTCTTTTTTCACTAGATTTTGGATTGTGCTTGTGAAAATTTGTGCTCATTCAGCCATTTACAATTCAAGGCTCTTCTCTGTTCTGGCACCGAGGTGGTGGAATGAACTTCCCCTAGATGTCTGTACAGCAGAGTCCCTGATTATCTTTAAGCGACAACTGAAGACCTTCCTCTTCCTGAAACACTTAAATTAGCACTTTCCAAGTTTGTAGAATTCGAGTTATATTTATATTGAGTTTGTATTCTTGCGTACCAGTGTAAAATTTATTCACTACTAGAGATTTAAAGCACTTTTGTACGTCGATCTGGATAAGGGCGTCTGCTAAATGCCGCAAATGTAATGTAAATGTATTTAGGAAAATCAGGTACTGAGGTACTGGGTGAGGTGAGGAGGCCTGGGGTTCCAATTCATCCCAATGGGGAAGATCCACCCACATATGGCTGGAAAAAATTACAATAAAATTAATAATAATTAAAATTGGGTGTCCATTACTTTTTTCCAAATAGCATAGTAAGATTTTTGTAGGATGATTTTTATAGACATTTAATAAAAAATACATATTTATATATTTTTTTTTTTCAAGCACACTACTGACCTACAGTTTGGTCCAAGCACAACCCCCCTTCTTTTTTTTTTACCTCGTTGGTCACTTGACTCATTTTCCCACACCGTTCCCTAAAAATATCCATCACACCGAATTTAAAAGTGATTAAGAGGTTAGACTACAGAATGCCATCTTCAATTCTGCAGCGCTCATGTCTATATTAGGTGGAACAATATTGTCCCAAATACCAAGGACTCCAGAGACAAGGGTAGGTTTGGAAACAAATGCTCAGTTATTTGCTGAAGACTCACAGGAATAAATATGTAAATGAAAGCGGACACAATGCCAAGGCCTGGAACAACAGACTAGACATGGCAGGGTATGGCCATGGGCAGACGGCATAATAATAATAACGATAATTATAATTATAATAATGATAATAAATGCAGGAAAGAGCTCATACTGAATAGAAAATATATATATAAACAAATTGTGCATTAACTCATTGGTCTATTTTGGATTGGTTAATATTTGGTATTTTTATGTTGCCATATAAATGAGGACCAATTATAGACTGGAAGGCACACAGATATGATGAGAAAATCTGCTGGTAATACTCTTCTGGTCATTAGAAATGCAGCAAAGGTGAACAAATGTTTGGCAAGTGTAAATAGAAATCACAAAATTTTACCCAAGGCAGGGAAAAGCGTGAGCTGAGGCCCAAGAACAGTGTTAATTATACAAATAACTACCTTTTGTTCATTGGACCCAACTCTAGAGAGCACAAGGCATTTTGCAGCATTATAGCCCAATTTTCTGCAGCGTTTTGGCTCAGTTTTGCACCTCATAACTCAGTTTTGGCAGCTCACAGCTACAAAAAATTGTGATTCTGTGGGGAACTGGTTCCAAGAATTGTGCATAGTAGTAACAGTGTATACTGTACAGAATTGATATACTTATGATGCATTTACATTTCATTCAGTTCACTTCATTTTTATTTCTGGAGCCCTTTTAACAGTAAACATTGTCTCACAGCAGATTAACACAGATTTAGAGGTTATAAAGTTGCATAAAAGAGTGTATTTTTTATGTGTATTTTGTAGGTTTGTTCCCTGTAACTGTATCTCAAATGAATGAGCCACTGGTGACTGTGGCAATGAAAAACTCCATGAAATGTCACAGAATGTCCATTCATTACAAGTCCATCATTGTTGACGTGTACTGTTGAGGTAAACTGTTCATGCAGCCTATGGTCTTAAACCATTGTAGTAGATTGTTGATGTAGTCTCGGGGAGATTTTCCTTGCCAAAGTCGCCACGGGCTCGCTCATACGGGACGACCTTACACTTATAAAGAACATCTTATTGATTTTTATCACTACATAAGCTGATTTGAGACCGTCAGGGCCTGGACCACGAGCTGGAAGCAGGAGTAGCTCTATCACAACGTTAGTTAGAGTTACAAACCGTCATGCAGGTTTAGAGATAATCCACTAAACAGTGATAGTCCACGGAATGGAGCGGAGATGATCCACGGCGCGGAGCGAAGATGATCCACACCACGGAGTGAAGCGGAGATGATCCATGGAGCGAAGACAGTCCACGGCGGAACCAGCGGGAAAAGCTGGCAGTCAGAGATCCAGGAGATCCGTAGCATGACCTTTAAGAACCAACAGCCCATGACTCTGGAACTGGCATTTATAAAGGCTGGTCAGTAACAAGGACCGGGTGTTCGTGGGTAAAGCCGGGAGCGGCAGTAAAAGCGCCAGCATGACAGCCACCGAGGGGGCATGGCAGGTGAAACCCTGACAGCGACAATTTTCATTTTTAAAAGTGGAATACAAATTAAAAGGAATTTAGTTTAATTGAACTCCAGCCCAAATCCATCCTCAAAGTTTTTGATTTCTTCAATAACTTCATGAATCTTTAGACTGTTGAGGTGGACTTTAACTGCACACAGTGGTCTCCAGTTAAAGAGAACTGTCATTGCTGACCTCAACCCTTTTTGTATAACTAATAACCATAAAGGCATCAAATATGTCACAAATATAAAAAATGTCACAAATATAAAAAATTCACATTGAGGTGAAAAGGATTAGATATTTCATATGTGAAAAATAAATGTAAATCCAAATAAAAATAATATGTACACTCTGTGTTTGACTGAGACCCTGTGGCTAAATTATTGTCTCAGGTTTTTTTGTCCTCCTGCAGGATTAAAACACTGCTGGACTGAAAATGCAGGCGCCTTTGCTTCTTTCTTGTTTTAGAGATATTTGAAACAGAGCTCAGAGTTCAAAATGGCTGTTTGAACATATCTGTCAAGAAGCATTTCCTTTTTAACTTTGAAAAATGTGCATTAGAAATATCTGTATTAGGAGGGTTTCTTGGGCCGGTAAGTCATGAAACTTGGGAAATATATATATATTTTAGGGAGGGTGTGCGGTTGTATACCGATGGCGAGCAGTTTATAGACAATTGTAATGCAAACCTCACTAAACGTTTTCCCTTCATTACGTTTATTTTGTTAGAAACTGGTATTAAAATTGACATTATTAGAAATTCTATTGGGAAAATCTGTCATTAAAGTTTAGGAATATATCTACTTCTGTATAAAGTTATAGTAACTGCATAAGTATTTTTCTCCTATGCTATTTTTACTTACATGGATTAATCAATCTGTGTGTAATTAAGTCTTTATTATTTTTTTTTAAACATACACAGATGCATGTGTAAGAAGTGGTAGCTCAAAGGTAAAGAGTTTTTCCAGGTGTTTTTATGCTCAAAAAAGGAATCTCACAGTGCTGTAACGCACCTACTAAAATCCGCATCTACCTTTACTCCTATTATTTCCAGTAACACAAATCATGTTATGAGGGGCAACTCTATCTGTAATCCCATCATCATCTCCACAACCTGGATGAAGTATGCCATCACTAATGACATTAAGGTTTTCTAAAGAAGATTAGAAAGCATGTCTTTAGTCAAGTGTAAATGTAATGTATATGTGGCAACTATAAAGCTCCTTTTACCTTTTTACATTCAGGTATAACAAAAACAACATCTTGAAGACCAACATCATGATCTCCAAAATTGGAATCATGGTTTGGTAATAAAAAAGAAAAGACTTTCATAGCAAAAGATCAAAAGAATAACAAATGCCACAACGGCTATGACATACTTTTAGAGCATTGTCAAAATAATGAAAAAAAGTATTGGTTTTTAACAAAGCCAACTGATGTAGTAATATACGGATGGCTGCATTTAATGACTGAGACATGGCCCTAGAAAGACGGAAAAAAAAAATCAAAGATGGTGAAGATGCCTGGAATTCTGGAATATGAAGATTATTGTTAAACTAAACTAAAACCATGAAGATGCTTTTGAAGGCTTAGTGCTGCAATTTACAAAACAATTTTGTATTCCAGCACACATCAGTGAACTGTTGGTGACATAAACAATGTTGGAACTATACAGTATTGAATGGACTTTCGGTTCCAACTGGATGAGGATGGGTTCCCTTTTAAGTTTGGTTCCTTTTAAGGATTCTTGATATCATATCTCCACTTTCACCAAATGGTGGGAATATTGGGGAGAAACTTATAGGGACTAATTTATAATGTCAAAATTAATCACTATTTGAGGAAGTACACAAACTATATTGTATACTTGTATTAAAGTAGAGATAAACTCAGTCAAATGTGACTCCTAATGTGACTTGAGTAGAATTTCTAAAGTATTTGCCTTCAAAATGTACCAATATCTATTGTAAATATAAAATTATCATTTTTGTCACAAGATTCTTGCTTAATCAACTTAATTTATGTAAAAAGACTCTTATCCCAACATAACACATAATCATTTCATTCTATTAATAGAATCATATTAATGAGCCAAGCACTGATTGATATATTAAAATCTTGAGTCCAAAAACCTGCATTTCAACTACTTTGAAAGACTTTGAGAAATGAGGTCACATGTGTTGTGGTGAGTTCAAGTCTGGAGTTTCTTCATCATTTATTCCTCTCTAAATGTTCTGTTGAACTGATGCTGAACTGTAAGTTTGTGATCAGTAGATACACCGAGCACCAATCAAAACAAGTTTAAAAACACGCTCGACCCTGATTGGTGACTCGCTATCTGTTTGACCAGTTAGATTTTTATCCTTATAACTAAAAAGGAAAGACTGATTTCACAAAATGTAGTTGAGTAAAAAGATATTTCACTATATAATGTAGTGAAGTTAAAATAAAAGTCTCCCCAAATGGAAATACATCAGTAAAGTTCAGATATGTGAAAAAAAAAAACTTTACATTAACGAGGTACATTTACTTCTTTACTGTGTAAAACACGGCATCAATAAAATTTAATTGATTTGATGCTAAGAATAAAGAATAATTTGTAACAATAAGTGGATAAAAATTTCAGGTATGGTTACAATTTTTAAAAGGAATTTTTCTTTTAAAAGGAAAATATATTTTTCCATCAATAAATTCACCACAAATCTGTTTAGTGTCGCCGCCCACCGCTCTGCACATTCCCGTGTCTAATCGTTCAGGATGAATGAAATGAGGTCATTATGAAATGATACATTTCCTGCAAGTGTCCTTAATAGTCTCTAATGTGAAGACACAAAAACAGCTATATGGCATTACTGTTAACTTTCTGCAGAGGCTAGATTACTTTTAAAACTTTAAAAAAATCCTCTCCGACTCACGCTTGATTTTTCCATCTTACTAAACTACAAATAAAGACTTTCATGCCCTGTTAACTCCACAATAACCCTGTGTTTGCTCGGCTGTTTATAAGTTGCTATTGATTTTAAGCCACAATAGGCTGTTTATTGAAATGCCTCGATATAGTCTGTGTTTCTGACTTCACAAAATATTGCTTTGGAAAAACAAAATGAAAAAAAAAAACAATAGTTCTAAGTGTCTGTGGCAGCAGCACATATGAGAAGATGATTGACTTAATAAAGGGAGACACTAGAGATTGTTAGCACCACTGTACCACAGCTGAAAAGCAATGTTTTTAAGTGTGCATGCAGTGTAAAATAAATACAATATGTTCACTGCGTTCCAGAGACGCCTAAACTATGTCCTGCATTACAAAGTTGGCCGGTGGTGATCTTTGATTTGTCCCACCATGCCATATATGATGAGAAGAAAAAGTAAAAAATGCCATTGACACAGATCTTCATTTCTAATTTAACACTTAACTAAAATTTGTTTTATTTCCAAGATGCAAAAACTTTGGCGCTACTTTCCTCTGTAAGCAGATTTACAAGATCCATATGTAAATTTATGTACAGCAAATAAGTATAAGGGCTATGTGCAGAAACTGTTGAGCAAGAGAACATTTAGTTACAGCAAGATGTGTGTAATTAAAGTGTGTAAATAAGATATATGAATTTACAATAGGAGATAGGTATATTGTAGGTACACTGGGTAAACTCAGGTGATATTCTATGAATCTTAGTTCTTAGATCTTTATTTCTAATTTGTCATTTATTATCACATTTTTGTTGTACTTTTAAGATGTAAAAACTTTCAATGCCTTTCTCTGTAATCAGATTTCAAAATTTCTAGATAGATAGATAGATAGATAGATAGATAGATAGATAGATAGATAGATAGATAGATAGATAGATAGATAGATATAGATTTTTCTTGTTCTTCTTAATATTATTTCTGCATGTCTTCCCTCACCACATCCATAAACTGCCTCCTTTCTCTTCCTCTTTTCCTCCTGCCAGGTGGCTCCATCCTCACCAGAGCCATGGGGGCAACAGAAACAAAGTCCACATGCAAACAGGGAAATGCAGCCAGAGACAAAACTAAATCCAAAATCAGTCCAAAAAATTTAAGAGCCGACAAACAGAACAATGAAGAGCAGAGCAGAAACAGAAACCGAAAAACCGTCCAGAGTCCAAACCAAAGCAGAGCAGGAGCAGGCAAGAGTATTCTCAGCAGCAAGAAATCCAATAAGATTATCTGGCCCTGAGTAAATGAGCTGATCCTTGATGCAGTCCAACCTCCACCTTAAACCAGTCTGTCGTTCCTCCTGCACACTTCACTGCTTCACTGCACTTCACTGCAAAAATATTTTTATATTTTCACATATATTTTATATAGTTTTTACTTTTATTTATCTACCTTTTTTTCTGGTTTCAATTTTATGCAAATGTTTAAAAGTAATGATGGTGTTTAAAACTACGTAAATCATCAGGACACCAAACAGAACTTTTGGTATGTTTCTACACGGACGGTTTTAATTGCCGGATGTGCACAACATGGCAGATCTTGGTGCTGATTCAAGACTTGCTGCATCAGTAAAACAAATGTTTATTGATTTAATTTTTATTCTTTATTGTTTATATCTGATTATTTCTATGTGTTTGTGTGTGAAATGAGAAATGTAAATTTACAATGTGAGACATGTCATGTACACTGTGTATATGCAGATTGGTATGTATGTATACAATATTCTTGGATATTCTCTAAATTACAATTTTATACAGTTATTATTATTTAGAGATGATTTAATATGTACCAAGTGGAGCAGAACTGCATAATAATTTTCAGCAGTAAAATCAGCTAAGCACCAGGCAGCCATCTGTGTCCTAACAGTGTAGAGTTCAGTAGGGTAATGGTGGATAGAATAAAGCTGGCCCTGAACCTGCTGAGATTTTCTGATGTGTATGTTGCTCTATCTATTTCTTGATGTAAAGAGGATAATCATTTTGTGACTCTGGTGTGAGGAGACTCTGATGATGTTGGGTGCTCTGTGCAGATATCTCCTGTGGTAAAGGTGCTCAGTAGCAGGTAGCTGGGTGCCTGATGAACAAGTGTAAACTGCAAAGCAAACTAACTGACTAACCATAGTATCCTGATGTTGTCAGTAGATCAGCTGCTGTCCATTATAGAAATACTTTTAATAATTCAGGACCAGCTTCATGTCTCTCATTAGAGGCCACTGATCTAACAAGCATATGGCTGTATTGTTTCTTGCTTAAATAGCTGTAATGGTAATGAACTTCATTGTACTATAAATGGGATTGTTTCTATGTTTGCTTTTTATGTATGCTTTTTATGTCAATTTGACTGAGAAACCATAAAAAAACCTTAAAAATACCAACAATTATTTATGAATATTCTGGAATCATAAATGATGGAGACTTTAATTGCAATTTAGTACACTTTGATCTAATGCAACTTTTACTTTTAGACCATGGCCCCCAATCAGGTCAAATTTTTGGTCCTTTAATAGAAAAAATCGGGCACTTCTGCTTCAAAATTTTAACACGTTACATAAATTGATGCGAGTTCAAAGACTTGGCATATGTCTTCTTAGCATTAATCCAAAAAATTAATCCAAAAACAAAAAAATCAAAGGCATTGACAGCGATTTCCATAAGCTCAGGACTAATGTTAAAAAAGTGTATAATGCTTTGTAATAAAACAAAGAAACAACAAGGTACTCATAAAAACAAAGAAAGTAACATGAAACAGGTATCCACAATAAGGTAACAGGGATGACAAAAAAATTACAATACAAAAGCAAATTTTATAGGTGAAATGTTAAAAACAGAATAAATCTAAAGACAATCCAAATAACTATACATCTGAATAAGAAAAAAAAATAATAATAATTGGGCAATACAATATTCAGAATGGATAATTAATATCCAATAAAAATGTGATAGATAGATAGATAGATAGATAGATAGATAGATAGATAGATAGATAGATAGATAGATAGATAGATAGATATACATTATAAACTCCTTCGGGTCCTGTACGCCTTAGATGGGATCCCATTCCATTATTAGGTCCAATGAATGCATAGATTCACACCTAATGGGAATTTCAACTGGCCATTTGAACTATTATCATGTTTTCAAAATGCAAACAGAAAGAGCACAGACAGTAACAGACAATTTTCCTGAGCTCAGGATTGAACCAGCCGGGGGCATTGAAGCTGTATGGTGGCAGAGCTACCTGCTGTGCTACCATGCTGTGCTAAACATGTTCAATGATTTAAAAATAATTGCAAGTGTAGTGGGCGGCGCGCCTGACATGAAACTTACATTTCTCGGCAGAATGATGTGGGAAGCAAATTCTCGGCCAAGTTGGCTCAGCATTTGATATTCACCAGACCTTCAGCAAGCACTCTACCTTGAAGAAAAGAGTTCCTGAAGGGTTATTTGGGTTTGTCATCTTTTTTTTTTTCAGACTAAGAGTGCTATCCAAAATACACTTTAATGGAGCCTCACTTTTACGATAAGAATCTCTAGTTTAATAAAGCTTTTTACGCATGCGAGATCTATAAAGTGTATTCAGTATACATTAATTATATGCATCTCCATAATTGAGGTAGAACTGATTTGCATCTCAATAAATAGCCAAACATATGATACATCAAAGATAAATATGAAGAAGCCACTAATGAGATGCAATACAATTCACCCTGTTACGTTGCAGTGCGTTTCCATTCAAATGCGATTCAATGCGATTTAATGTCATGGACAAAACAAATATCATGCTATACAATTAAAAATGGTAAAACTAGTCCACTTTGATGTCTTTGGTTCAGACAGACAGCAAATCATAAATTAACTTAAGTGCCTTCTGACTTTTAACATGGCCCTTTCACAAACACGTCTTTGTAATAAAAAATAAAATATATAATACATTAATTAAAATAAAACCAGACGTTCTTTTTAAGCTGTATCTCCAGAAAGATGCAGCTCTACATCTGCCATGTTAATCTGCATTCTATGTGACTCTCTGGACTGAAAAAAGGAAGGAAGGAAGGAAAATAGGAATAAGGAAGGAAAAAAATTAGGAAAGAAAGAAGGGAAGGAAGGAAGAAAGAAAGGAAGGAAGGAAAGAAGAAAGAAAGAAAGAAAGAAAGAAAGAAAGAAAGAAAGAAAGAAAGAAAGAAAGGAAGGAAGGCAAAGGCAAAATTAAAAAAAAGGGCAAAAATAAAGAAAGGAAGAAATGTTTGAATGGAGGAAGCAAAGTTGGAATGAAAAAAATGAAAGGAAAGGTAAAATTAAAGAAAGAAAGAAAGAAAGAAAGAAAGAAAGAAAGAAAGAAAGAAAGAAAGAAAGAAAGAAAGCAAGAAAGTAGGAAAGAAAGAAAGAAAGAAAGAAAGAAAGAAAGAAAGAAAGAAAAAAAGAAAAAAAAAAAGAAAGAAAGAAACATGTTAAAGATGCTTAAAGAATAGGTATAGTTTGTACATCTTCCTTTGAGAGTGTACTGCAGGAATTTCACCAAGAGTAGACTGGGAGGGTCAGAATTCCTTGTGATAGCAGGTAGGAATAGAAAAAAAAAAAAAAAAAAGAATCCCTAAAACTGACGATTCTGCTTAGGGTGTGATTACAGTCACTGCCACATCACTTATAACTTCTATTATAAAGAATGAATGAGATCCATCATCAATAGCTTGATCTTCTCAGGTTTCTTGACTAAACCCAGATGGGTACTCAGGAGCCAGACCCCTGTGCGACAAGAGAACACTGCACTAACCAGTCACTTCATCATGATACAGAATCTGCCAAAGGCATGACTTGGGGCACAGTGAAGATTAACCACTGGCATGTGAATGCAATGAACAACACTGTTCATGTGACAGGAGATATATAGATAAACAGTTTTCAGTAATCTGGACTCAGGAAGCTCTACAGGACTGTGACCTAAATTACAACAAGCAAGAGAATCATTATACTCATTTGGTACACAATCAACCAGATGGATATATTCAGGCTCCCTGAACTGCTTAGGATTCCCCTCAGTGTGAGCATTGCTGATTTGTAATTGTCAACATATTCCATCTGAGTTAAAACTCATTACGGTTGGGTCATCGAAAGGTCACGGTATTTAGTGTCGGGGCTGCTCCGAGAGATGAGGGCAAAAAATGTAACATTGAAGACTCTGTAACTTCCTGCTGTGCAGATATGGACAGAAATAATAATGCACCTTGGATTACTGGATGATTTACAAGGAAGGCTTGAGATTAAATCATTGTACTCTGCTGTAAAAAGAAGCCATCTCAAAGTGTTTTATTACCTCTGATAAATAGGAAGGAAGTCTCTTCAGGAAACATAGTTAATGTCAAAGGCCATATGTTCATTGCATTGTCCTGTTCTTCACGTCTGGACAAGTGAAGAAGTGGAGTTAGTAAACAAGTGGTCAATCCATCCACTTTGAGGAGACATCAGTCTTGTCTCTTCAGATCACTTCCCTCAGGTGCCTGCAGTCCCCTTGTGAGATTTCTAAAGTGCTCTCCATCAATCAGCCAAAATAAGTCAAAGCATGTTTCTGCAGAATCCGAGTCTCATGATGAAACACTTCTCAGAAACATGTCTTCGGTTGTGAAAAACAGGTGATGATGTTTGCTCTGAAAAAAAAAAACAACAACACATTTTTACATTTTTTTGATGCAACAAAACCATTTAACAAAAACACACCAATATGTTGGGTTGTGACTGATTTGACAAGTCATTTTGTAAATGGCACGGCATCTGTGGAAAGACAACTAAACGAAAATTATTGGAAATTGTAGGCGATATTTGTCAAGAATCAGTTCTCAAAGAGATATTCCATCAGGCATAACATTATGACCACTATTGTGTTGTCATTTTGCGGCAAAAACAGTCGTGACCTATTGAGTCGTACCGCACGGACCAGCCTTCGTTCCACAAGTGCATCAATAAACCTCGGCTGCGACCGACCCTGTCGCTGCTTCACCACTGTTCCCTCCGTGGAGCATGTTTGATAGTATACTGACCACTGCAGACCAGGAAAAGCCCACAAGAATTGTTTTGGAGATGCTCTGAACCAGACGTCTAGACATCACAATTTGTCCAACTAGCTCAAATCCTTACACTCGTCCATTCCTGCTTCTAACATCAACTTTTAGGAAAAAAAGTTCACTTGCTGCCTAATAAATATATTCACCTAGTAGATGAGTAAGTAGATGACAAAAATTAGCTCAAAACATAATATGTATATCAAAGCACTGTGGGGCAAGTGGAAGTGATTAAAATGTTATTCTGCTTTTCAGAAGGTCGGAACCCTTAAGGCCCTTAACCCTCACCTGATACCACTAGATGTATAAATCAAATAATTGTAAGTCTTTGGATAATGGCAGTTGGACAAGGCCTTTAACCCTCAGCTGTTCAGACATACAGTATATAAGATGTAGTAATGTAGTTCGCAGTGTATAAGGGCCCTTGTGGAAACCCCTTTACCATTAACTCCTCAAATAAATATGCTGGGAGCACACTGGGATTTTTAATAGTCTTTTGTTGCTTGTCAGACTGTACAAACACGATCCCCATGTCAAACTGTAGCATCTGACTTGTCATAACATCAGACTGTACGACAGTCAAGAATATACACCCAAAGAAAAAGACTTGTCCAATATTTTTTATGCCATCGATCCGTGACACGTTCAGACTCGCTAATGGTGTTTGCAGACCGTGTTCTCTCGCTAACGGTAGCTAGCAGCAAACAGAAACAATCTGTAGCCTTTATTTTGTTCATGAGATGCCTTGATAATCAAAACATCATACAAACACTCCTTTTTCCTCCGTAACTCAATACGTTACTCAATACCATACAATACCATAACTCCATACATGGTACTCAATACAGTACTGTCGTCCAGCAAGAAGTTGTCAGGCTATTTCATCGGGTTCGGCACTCCTATTGGTTCTTGGTTTGAAGTCACACTGGAGGAAAGAGTCTGAAATCTTCTGAAACAGACAAAATTCCATTGGAGGAAAAAATGATCTCCATAGCTGTTAATTCGTCTGTCGGTGGACATGTCGAACAAGAAATTAAAAACTACAGGCTTCAGCCTGTCCAAAATTATCTCAATTTGTCACAGATGAAAAATCATGGACAAAAATGCACAGTGTGCACCTGGCTTGCTCTGGAAAAGGATGTTTGTCAAATTATGTAAAAGAAAATCATCTCATTGGTTTAATCCAAAGCTCTGGTAGCTGTGTACATACTTTTGCATTGTCTATGTATGAGTTTTATTAAACTTCCTGGGTTTCCTCCCACTAAAACATGCAGGTGGATTGGGAACACTACAGTGTATGTGGAAAGTATTTAACGCACTTCACTTTTTCCACATTTGGTTCATTATTTTCCTCTAAATTTTGCAAACAAAATCCCAATTTAAAGGTCAATGTGAAAGAATTTTTTTCCTAATCTAAACTCATTAAACTTATTAAAAATACACAAAAAAAATTACAAAAACAATTAAAAAAAAAAAAATATACGTACATAAGTATTTACAGCCTTTGCCATGACACTCAAAATTTAGCTCAGGTGCATCCTGTTTCCACTGATCATCCTTGAGATGTTTCTACAACTTGATTGGAGTCCACCTGTGGGAAATTCAGTTGATGTCCAAATTCAGTGGACATGATTTGGAGGCACACACCTGTCTGTAGAAGGTCCCACAGTTAATTAACAGTGCATGTCAGAACACAAACTAAATCATGAAGTCCAAGGAATTGTCTGTAGACCTCCAAGACAGGATTATATTGAGGCACAGATCTGGGGAAGGGGACAAAAAACGTTTTGCAGCATTGAAGGTCCCAATGATCAAAATGGCCTCCATCATTCATAAATGGAAGAAGTTTGGAACAACCAGGACTCTTCCTAATGCGGAGCCACCCGGTCAACCCGAGCGATCGGTGGAGAAGCGCCTCAGTCATGGAAGTGACCAAGAATCTAAAGGTCACTTTGAAAGAGTTCTCTGAGGAGAGAGGAGAATCATCCAGAAGAACAACCATCACTGAAGCACTCTACCAATCAGGCCTGTATGGTAGAGTGGCCCGATGGAAGCAACTCCTTAGTAAAAAACAATGGCAGTCTGCCTGGAGTTTGCCAAAAGGCACCTTAAGGACTCTCTGACCATTAAGAAACAAAGATTGAAGTCTTCTGCCTAAATGCCAAGAGTCATGTCTGGAGGAAACCGGGCACTGCTCATCACCTGGTCAATACCATCCATGTTTCCACAGCAGGAACTGGGAGACTGGTCACAATCGAGGCAGCAATGTACAGAGATGTCATTGATAAAAACCTGCTCAAGAGTGCTCTGGACCTAAGACTGGGGCGACGGTTCATTTTCCAAACCCACAGCTAAGATAACAGTGGAAAAAAGTAAAAAGATAAAAGTGGCTACTAGACGACTTTGAATGTCTATGTGGCCAGCCAAAGCCCAGACCAGAATCGCCTTGAACATCTCTGGAGGCTGCACCCATTAGGGGGCGCAACACCAGATCATCCATCTCAACCCTGATCACTTATGTCATTTGAATTATTATTCTTTTTGCATACATTTGCAAAAAGAATAATAATTCAAGAATAAGAATAAGAATAATAATTCAAAAAAAATTATGTGTCCGACTGTAGAACAGTAGGACACATGTGCAGAGTTCTACAGTCGGACACATATTTTTTTTTACTGCATGTAATGAATAAGTGTATTTGCATTGACTGAGAGCTCAATACAGGCAAAACATGCCGTATCAGCTGTTTCTTTTCCATGCGTTTTTTTTTTAAACAGCGTGTCTTTATAAACTTTTATGCAAACATCAGTTCGCATTGTGGAGAAACAAAAGGAAGGAAGTTCTCCACACGTTATATTTTTAAAGATATGCTGTAATAAGCATGATTTATGTTTCCCGAACTCAGGATTGTGTCTGTTGAAATTAGAATAGCTCTCATATTGGCATGCTGTATAAATGTGCACTTCTCCCCCAATACAGTGTGCAGCATTTTTTACCATCTTCTGGGACCAATTGAATAATGAGTAAAGTATCCTCCAGCTGTGCTCCGAGAAGATAAAATACATTGCGGAGTTGGCTTTAGAATGTTAGCACCTGCTTCATGTTCGCTTTATGGCCGTGCTTTCTCAGATCCTACAATAAATCTGCTGCTTATCATAGACCCCTGATACAACAAGGAGAGTAAAGTCCTCAGCGTTTAACTGGATAAAGGGGTCACACATGAAACGCAGGATCAAATCTGGCCATCAAGGCTTCCCGAAGCGATAAAGGAATTTGGAGGGGGCTACTCGTCTGATACAGAATTCTATATATTATATAGTGCATAGTATATTAATATATTATGTATATATTAAAATAACACATACAACATAAGGAATAGATTATACATTATATAGGATGAATAAATAGATACACTAATTAATTAATTTATGTATTTATTCACACAATCTTGATATTCTGTCTCAATAATTATCCATTGGGTAATTTCTAAGATGCATTTGTTTTTGTTTTTTTAACATTAAATTCTTGAAAATAAACATATATTGATATACATTTATTCGTACGTAAATTTTAATACATGAACATTTATTAAAACTATGTATACTATAAAATTATAATTTTTTTTATTGTTGTTTGCAATGCTGACAAAGTTCTTTTTTCAATTTAATGTAAATCATTTTAAAATATAATGGAAATTTGGAGGTTATTTATAGATTGTGCATTATGTAAACTACTGTATGAGCCGTATTTACACTGAAGAAAGTTACGCGTATTCAGAGTCAGGTTATGCGCATGTTTAATCGAGGCGACTTGCTGGACTTCCCCGTTCAACAGATAAAAATTGCCTGTGTGTGCTAATATTTGAAGACTGGGGTGTACAACAAAATCCAGAGCACTTATTATCACAATTTTGTTTGCTCTGCAGTCAGGATTTTATTTATATAGCACTTTTAACACTAACACTGCACATTGTCCCAAAGCAGCTTTATAAAAATAAATAAATTCCAACAATACCAATAGATAACTTTTTACATCAGAAATTTGTCTCGATATCTTTTGAGCGAGCCAGTGGTGACAGTGGTGTGGGGTTTAACTTCATTAGATCATAATAAAAAAATACACAATCAAAAATGTAACTATATATATATATATAGACTATAATAAACGTCCTTTAATTAAAGCTTGATCATTAACATTAAGGTTATCAGAGACACTAGAGTGCAAAACAGCTCATAGCAGTTGCAGCCCAAAACTATTATAGAAAATGGTTTACATTAATACAGTCTAGATAGCATGTAGTATAGTAGTGAATAGAAAATATCGAGACGTGAAGAAAAGTGTGGGTGGAGTGGGAGGAGAAGAGTGATAGCAGGAGTGATTTGTGATAGAAGAGTATCTGTGAGAGTGAAAGGGAAAGTTTATAGGACTGTGATGAGACCTGAGATGTTGTATGGATTAGAGACAGTGGCATTGAGTAAAAGACAGGAGGTGGAGTTGGAGGTCGCAGAGCTGAAGATGTTGAGGTTTTCGTTCGAAGTGATGACGATGGACAGGATTAGAAAGAGTTTATTAAAGGGACAGCGCATGTAGGACGTTTTAGAGACAAGGTGAGGGAGGCGAGATTGAGATGGTTTGGACATGTGCAGAGGAGGAACATGGGGTATATCAGTAGAAGAATGCTGAGGATGGAGACACCAGGAAGAAGGAAAAGAGGAAGACCAAAGAGGAGGTTTATGGATGTGGTGAGGGAAGACATGCAGGTAGTTGGTGTGAAAGAGGCAGATGTAGAGGACAGGGGGGTATGGAGACGGATCATCCGCTGTGGCGCCCCCTAATGGGAGAAGCCAAAAGAAGAAGAAGTTATGAACATTTGTATATAAATTATGAAAGCCTTTATTATTAAAAAAAAGTATAAAGTATAGTAGAAATAGTATGTAATAATAGTCTAAATCCATCTTCATAGTTTTTGAACATTACAATTCTAAATTGCATCGTAGATATACATACACTTTATTATTTGGTTTAATTTGGTACATCATTATATTTTTGCATTCAATTTGTTTCTTTAACATACTGTATAATACAGAAAATAACTAACATGTCAAGTCTGCGCCTCTTCGTAAGGGCTCTGTATGAGTTTAGATTGATCTGATTTGAAATCTCAAAGCGTGTACTAGAAGAACTGACTCTCTTTTCTCCACCTACATCACACTGTGCTTTAGTCACTGCTTTGCTCTCTGCACTACTTTTCCAACAACTGGGTCTTATGAGATTTAAAAGACCCACATTGAGGCTCAGCCAAAGACATTTCTAAGAATCCATCATGCTGAGAACACATCGTGCCGTCTGCAATTGTTTTATTTATATATTTTCTCTTTATGTAACGTGATGTCATAAATATAGACATGAGAGAACGATGGAATTTCAGAGCACAGGGTCAGTTCATATACAGTACAGTGACCCTGCAGCAGTTATGCATTGAAATGCTTGTTATATGTGACTCAGTTCTGAGAGTTAAAATATATACCATAGTCACATATATAGATTTATTGATAGAAATAAATACAAATCTTCAATAAGAACATAAAAACTTGTTTATGGCTTGAATGGGGTCACTGATTTAAATACACACATGCTAATTAGGTGTCAATTTAGTTGACTTTTATCAAACTGGCTGTGTTGCTGATATCTTTATTTGCACCGTATCAGAACTTAAAGCTACACATACTTCATGAATACTTCACTAGCATTTATTTTCTGGATGGATTTTAAATGTTTAAACTTCTCAAGCTTTTATGACACTCTCAAAGTTACCAAGGGAATGAGGACACGAGAGACAGACATGGCACAACTTGAAATTGAGTTTTTTTTATATAAGAAATGCTTGCTTTTCAGCCTTATTATATCCAAATCTCACACACACACACACACACACACACACACACACACACACACACACACACACACACTTCTGAATGTCCTTCTTTCTTATGGATGTTCTTTCTCATCACCTTTTTTTCCACAAGTGAAAATTTTTTTGAAAGTACATTATCAAAGGTATTATTAACGTTCCTGGCTCCGCCTCTTTATTCACTTGGCCACACCTTTGACCAGTTTCAGTGTTTAAGTTATATGAGTGTCCTTTTTTAATTCAAATTGTGTAATATATTGTTGCAATGAACGAAATACCCGTTACTGACAATTTGTGTTATAATGAAGAAATAAGTGCTACTGAGGTCCCTCAAAGCTCCAGGTTCAAACATGAGCCTGGTTTATGGTCTATGCTGTGTTTTGCATGTTCTCACTGTGTCTTGACACTAATGGTGGTACCTGCTGCTATTCTGAACATGTGCATAACCACGGCTGCGATTTCATCCCGGACAGCTGAACATGTGCAAGGACAAAGAGCAAATGTGAAATTCTGCATTGAGTCGTTCAAGGTGTTTTGAGTGACGAGAGTTCGGGAAGACCTTCGACGAGCTTAACCTCCAAAAATGTCAAAACTATTAGGCAACTTGTGCATGGTGATCGTCGGCTAACAATCGACACGATTCTATTTCCACGCCCACCCTACTTGCCAGATTTGGCTACTGGGGACTTCGTCCTTGAAGATGAAGATCCAGCTTAGAGGTTGCCGTTTGGACACCATTGCGGAGTCAACCCCAGAAGGTGCTTGACACGCTTCTGAAAGTAAACTTCAAGGACACGTTCCAGAAGTGGCAGCAACGCTGGGAGCGCTGTATTGCTGTGCAGGGGACTATTTTAATAGTGATAGTGTGTAAATGTATATAAATTCCTAACTAGTAAAAAAAAAAAAAAGACTGACTAGAATGGAAAAAATCACTTTTTACAGCCCTGGTGAGCAGAAAAGCTTTCCAGTAAGATATAATATTGAGGTAGATTCTTCATAAAGCTCTAATGCATTACATTGTAATCTGTACATTGACAATAAAGTTTAATTTAATCTTATCTGAGCACAATGCACAGTGTCCTTAACTCTTATGTAATACATAATAATCCATGTCTCCCCCTTATAAGCTACACATGCTCCTGAGATACCACTGATCCTTTCCCCGTCTGCTCTCTGGCCATCCCGATGTCCTCCTCCTAGATGGAATTCTCCTCATTAAATGGATCTGAGAATAGTTTTTCTCTGTGTTGCTTTTGCCAGGGCTGGTATTTGATTTGTTCGACATAATAGAGCTATTTAGTATTTTATTTGTTACTTATAGCTTGCTTTATTAGTCTTGGCATGTTGCTGTTTCTCATGGTGAGGGCTGATCATGTGGATTTCTTCCAGGATCATGGCTTCCTCCTACCTCTCAGAATCTTGCCAGGAGGTGGATTGGTGGCTCTAAAATTGCTCCTAGGTGTGAACTAGTGTATAAATGTGTGTGTGTTCATGGTGTCTATAGACTGGCAGTGCATTCATGAATAAGTTCCCAAATAATGTCTTGTTATCCAGGGATCTGGATCCACTGTGATCCTGAAGATAAATAATCAAATGGACACCTGGCCTTGAGCTTGGTATGTGATATTTGAACATCACATTCACTATTTAGTCCTTATTTACTGTTATAATACCCTCCATTCTTCTTGGAAGATGTTTCACTAGATTTTAGAGTTTTGGTGTGGAGATTTGTTCTCATTTTACGCAAGTTTGGTAGTAAAGTCAGGTACCAATGTAGGATGAAGAAACCTGGGGTTCATTCAATGTTCCATTTAAGGACATTGGACATATCAATAAACTCATACATGCAGTATATAAACAGTTTGTCTATTAAATGATTTTGTTTTAAACATTTAATTCCGCATTTATTCTCCATTTGCTCTTATAAGAAACTCCACTCTTCCAGGAAGATTTTCTACTAGATTTTGGAGTGTGGATATTTGTTCTTTTCACTTAGGGATTTGTAAAGTCAAGTACAAATGCTGCAGTCAACATTCACATTGATCCCAAAGGTGTTCAATTAGGTTGAGGTCAGAGCTCTATAGCAGGAGATCCTTCACACCAACACATTGAAAGCATATCTTCATAGATCTGTCTTTGTACTGAGAGGCACTGTGATCCTGAAACAGATCTGGATCTCAGAGTGAATGGAAAATTCAATGTTTCTGCATCCAAAGACATCCTACAGTATATAATTGTGTCTCTCCAAATTTGTTGTAACAGTTTGTTTAAAGCCAGAGATCCTTTTCTACATCACACATCACGAAGTTGTTTCTTTTCTAATCCTTATGTTTTTAAGATCTACTGATGTAATCCCAAAAACTGCATTCGTGCTTACTACAATGGCATACTTTATTCATTAAATCCGTGCACATTCGGTACTCTTTAATAACGGCTTCTCCTCATCACCATCGTGCACTTCGAAATAGCTGTTATCAAACTTAGTGCTGTGTCATTGTATATTCATCATAATCACTACTTTGTCCTGCGCAATTAGTTGACTGTGAAAGGCCAATTAAATCCTTTAAATTGAAACAGCACTGAAAAGTGATACAGAGCTTCGGAAATAAACTGACACAACTAATGAAACAAAGAGCATCACGCCGAGTGAAATTGGCCCGAGGATTAAAAAATTAACGCGACAAACCGACTTTATGACTCTGGCAGGGAGATCTGCCAGACTTAAACAGCAATATGATGTGTAGTACATTTTTTACAGCATGATCAGAATAGCCTTGAACCTACCATACATTTAGGCCATGGTTACATTATCCATATGTCCCTGCACATAACCGGCGTGACGTTCAAGTCTAATGAACGCCGAGTGAAATTGGCCCGAGGATTAAAAAATTAACGCGACAAACCGACTTTATGACTCTGGCAGGGAGATCTGCCAGACTTAAACAGCAATATGATGTGTAGTACATTTTTTACAGCATGATCAGAATAGCCTTGAACCTACCATACATTTAGGCCATGGTTACATTATCCATATGTCCCTGCACATAACCGGCGTGACGTTCAAGTCTAAGGAACAATTAAGCACTAAAATGTATTTACTTGTTTAGGTTTGCCTGGTTCTCGATCTCCATTTATTTATTTTCTTTGGTGAATGGGGGGGTCCCTAAACTATTTTTCACATGCATTTATCTACTAGCAGTTTACCAACAAACTTAGACATGCATTGGAAACAACCTTTGATTAGATAGTAATGGATAAAAGTATATAGGACAATAAAGGAAAATGCATCTGCTTTGTGTTTTCTTATTTCAGGATTTTAATCAGAAGGTTGTGAGTTTAAATCCAACCAACACTGATCTGCTACTGCAAAACCCTTCATCCTTACCTGTTAAACCATAAACTCTGAACCTCTAAACCCTTAACTGCTCAGTTGTATGGAAATGATAATTGCAAGTCACTCTGGATAAGGGTTCTCCCAAAAAATATTATGATCCACTAAACCTATAAACATGAGGAACCCTAAACTAAGCTTAGCTTTATTTTAAATCACTCAAATATAATCAAGCATGACAAATGCGTCTGGTTATACAACTATAAGCGACACAATATGGACAAAGGTTTCGGACACCTGAAGTTTTCAACCATATGTTGTTTTTCCACAAACTCCTAGCACAAACTCGGAGGCCCATAATTGTGCCTTCTATTTTTTTCATTTAAATTAAAAACCCAAACTTGTTCCAGTACGACAGTACGATCTCAACCCTATTGAACACTTTTGGGGTGAATGTGAACGCAATGTGGATGAATGTGAACACAAATCTCTACAGGACACTCAAAAAACTAGTGGAACATCTCCACAGTAGCAGATCATTCTAACAGCTAATTTAGACTAAATGCGGAATGAGATGTTAGATAGTTGGATGTACACAAACCCCTGTTCATGTAGTTTATGCTAAATAGAACTAAGATGGAGTTAATTGAAAGGCACAGGGTCTCGATCTTGCTAGACAAGTCATCTTATGACTGGATACATTTACGTAAATATAGAGAAATGACGCAATAAAAAAAATGAAAGAGCAGAAAGAAAAGATGGTCTGAAACATCTAAGCAAAAGTCATCATTTAAAAACTTTGAAAAATATTATGCTTTAAACTCAAACCACACTTGATATCGAGTGTTCCATAATGTGTGAATTTATCTTTTGCTTGCTGCATAAAGTTTTTTATTTTTTTCCTAAGTTAGCGATAAAAAACATTTTCGCAAAACATTCACATTTGAAGAGCTACCTTATTACTCTGTCTCATATTCATATAATATCCAGACCCAAGCCTCCTCGATCCCAACCTCTGTAATGGGCACATAAAGCGAGATTGAATTGTCAAGACAAAGCACTACATTTGCACTATTCTACGCCAAGCTTAATCTAGACAATGCACTCAGTCCCCTCTCATACAGCTTCTCTGAGCGGCATTTTTCATTATAAAAGTACCCCTTGTGCAAGATGAAGAGTATACAGAGCCGACAAAAAAAAAAAAGAAGAAAGAAGCAAGATCTGAATGCATGAATATAAATTAACGATGAGCCATAATAGAGATCCCTGCTCCGGCTTTTTCGTGGTCCTTACGGGAGCCTACAAATGTGCTGCGTGTGATGGAGTCTGACATCAGAGCACTTCCCGTAATTTTGTTGCAGTTGTTGTCGCGATCGGACTCAAAACAAGTCTGAATGAGCCCTCATTAGAGCAGATTTGATCTCAGCTCTGGGCTTTGTTCTCTCATCACTTTGAGTTTGAAAGCTTGACGTGTCTTCTTATGCCCGGATCAGCTGAACTGTATCGTGGCATCTGGTTTGTTTGTTTACAGAAAAGTGCGAAGTCTGTAAGAGCCTCCTCGCACAAATTCCATCCTGAGTGACTCGCATATCAATGATTTCAGCGACAAACTTTGCGAAGGAGCTACTTTCAAAAGTCTGAGTTTTGTTCGTTGGATTGTTTCACAATCACTTTTTAACCGTGGTGGACAGTAAAAAAAAAAAAGCCCTTTGTTACTGTTCATAAGAAGCTTTTTCGTGTATCTGTACTGCAATAAATGGTTTACATTTGGTGAGACTCACTTTAAATGCATTATATTTTATAGTCGAATATCTGACTTTTTATTCAACTACATTTTGTGAAATCAGTCGTTTCTTTTTATTTATGAGGATAAAAACTACACTGGTCAAAAACGCAGCAAGTCACCAATCAGGCTCGAGCGAGTGCTCTGTTTAAAACTTGTTTTGATTGGCGCTTGGTGTATCTATGTATCACAAAAAAACAGTTCAGCATCAGTTCAACAGCAGAACATTTTCAAAGTAATAAATGACGGAAGAAACTCCTGACTCGAACTCGCCACAACACTTGATTTTTGCGTGATTTTTTTAAAAGTAGAGTGGGCTCAAGATTGAGCTGAGGATCATTGTAAAAGAAATCAATCAATGATTGACTCATTAATATCATTCTATTAATAGTTCAGTCTGCTAAGAGTAACATTAGTATTTTCCTTTCAAAGTAATAAATGATGGAAGAAACTCCTGACTCGAACTCGCCACAACACTTTGCGTGATTTTTATAAAAGTAGAGTGGGCTCAGGATTGAGCTCAGGATCATTGTAAAAGAAATCAATTAATGATTGACTCATTAATATCATTCTATTAATAGTTCAGTCTGCTAAGAGTAACATTAGTATTTTCTCATTTGTTTAAGTAAAGAGTCCTGTAACAAAAATTATAATAGGAACATTATAGCCATAATAAATCATAGTACTTTGGATACTTAAGTACATTCGCAGGCAAATAATTTTGTGCTTTTACTCGAGTGAAAGTTTAAAAAGAAAATTTTTACTGGAGTAATATTTTACTGTTTATCTCTTTTACTTAAGTACATAGCTTGTGTACTTTGTCCAACACTGATCATTAACATCCTGGTGGAAGGTAAGTGGTTAAAATATTGGACTCTGGCTCAGAAGTTCATGAGTTTAAATCACAGCTACATCAAGCTACCACTCCAGGGCCCATGAGCAAGAACCTGAACCCCCCCTTATAGCTGCTCAGTTTAATCAATTAGATAAATGTAAGTTACTCTGGATAAGGGCGTGTGCCAAATGTAATGGTGGTATTTAAATAAGTTACATTTGTATGATGCGTTTATTAATAGACAATGTCTTAGATTATGGAAATAAATTTCAAAAGGTATACATTTGTCCCTATTGTTTTATCCCTAATAGGCAAAACAGAGATGATCATATTAAGGGAAAACTTCCTAAGATGATATGAGAAAGAAACCTTAAAACCCACCCCTATCGTCCCCTATCCCCTATTCCCAACCCTTGATATCCATTCATTAGCTGCTCAACAATGTACACTCGGGTGTCAAACTGTTTGTGGCAATTGTAATCCTTAGCTACTGTAGCAAAGCTGCTCATATTAGTTACAGTATAAATCCATATTTACAGTTCTCCAGTCGAACGCTCCACAGTAATCGTATATATCTTTAGCTTGTTCATGTGGAACCATCCTCTGCAGCAATTTGAAGAAATCCCAATCCATCAGGATGAATCATGGAGGTCTGGAAAGAAAAAGGGGAACGAGATCACTGGCCCCTCAGGAGCATAATGGTATCTTTTTCCACTTAATGATTCCCTTCATTAATGTTAAACTACCTGATAATAGTAGTGCAGTGGGATTTAGTCTTTGCATAATCGCTACCTAAAGACATTAATGCGGCAGTGCTTTATTTCAGCACTTATTTGTTACCTACATTAAAACAGATCATCTTCCCAAACTTAAGCGTTCATGCTAATACCTCTATCATACTCATCATCCAAACGATTGCTTGCTAGCGAACTCTGCCATAGCTGAAATCTGCATTGCATCCTGGGATTTTATCTTCAATGTCTTAAATCTTGCATTAATGTGACATTTAAAGACTATGGAAAGTGGTGAGGTAAAAGGTATGATGCTAAAGCGTAAAAGTTCAAATGCTAACTCCTCGCATAAATACATAAGCAACCGAGTCTGAAAAAAACGCTTTATTTTGTATGTACTTTGGGATGGAGGTTAATACATCTTTTAATTTTTGCACTTGCCTGAAGTGAACAAATACTGTATTCGAAATCAGTTAGCACGATGTGTCGAATGGTTATATTCTGTGGCAGGACCGAAGGCTACGCCAGAGGCTCAGACTGAACCCGATGATATTCGGCTGCTCAATGACTTTTAGCACACAAAAAAAAGACAGTCTCTAATGACAAATTCACTCTAACAACCTAAGTGTTTCTGTGTATTTATCCAGTAACCTGCAGGTGTATGTATTAGTGTGGAAATATGCACTATTGTGTTTGCACACTGAGACTGAAACAGCTGTGAGAGCTAATTGAGCAATTAACTAAACAAAAGAGAGAATATAAAGATATTGCTACAAAAATAATACAATTAAAACTAATATTATATATGACTGATACTAGCCTGTGGGAAAAAAATATTAAAACATGCTAGTATGTTACAAAAGCGTTTTTACAAAAAAAATTCTCATTTAAATAAATCAATTTCATAATGCAAAAATGATTTCTTCGTGCTATGAAGGGAAAGTTATAGAAGTGATATTTCAACTTCATAACATGTAAAAAAAAAATTTTGAGACGCCAGACTTTTCCAGTCATATATGTTTGTCTTTCCCTGGCAGTTTACTAAAAGTTGGATCCACACAATTGTACAGTACATCTTTCAGGTTCAGGGCTGGCTTTTTTCCATCCACCATCACCCTACTGAACTCTACATAAAACCATTTGAACACTGTATAAACAGTGTATATAACCTCTGTACAGTTGTACATACAATGTGCATATCGGATATTGTTCATTTTTATACTCCTCATTCTCTACACATATTGTGCCTTACACACATCTGCACTAATATTTGCACTATGCAATGACAAAGTTATGTCTGTCTGTCTGTCTGTCTGTCGGTCTGTCTGTCTGTCTGTCTGTCGGTCTGTCTGTCTGTCTATCGGTCTGTCTGTCTGTCTGTCTGTAAAACGGGCCTTTAGACCTTTCTATATAAACAAAGGTAACACCCAAATGATTATATAAACCTTATATATATTCATAAGTCTGAATTATTCCTATCACCATAAGGATGAAGATCAGGCAAATAGCAATGTGCTGCAATATCATGAATTCCACAGCAGTACTGCAGCAACAAGTAGACCGCAAGACGACTGTGCTGCTCCACCGGCTCTTTATGATGATCTATGGATATGTAATGAGGCGAGTTTTATTCAAACTTGCAGAGCAGGCAGAATGCTAAAACCTAAAAACGGCTAAACTACCCCCAAGTTCGTAAGTGGCATTAGCCTAAATAAATCAACACAAGAACAGAACAATGGAGCAGGAAACTTAAGGGGAATTTATTATACTGTGTCTTTTGGCTAAACTGACTCTAAAGTTATATAGATATACAGTACAGACCAAAAGTTTGGACACACCTTCTCATTCAAAGCGTTTTCTTTATTTTCATGACTATGACAATTGTAGATTCACACTGAAGGCATCAAAATGTGGAATTATATATGGTATTATATACATTAAAAAAAAGTGTGAAACAACTGAAAAATGTCATACTCTAGGTTCTTCAAAGTCGCCACCTTTTGCTTTGATTACTGCTTTGCACACTCTTAACATTCTCTTGATGAGCTTCAAGAGGTAGTCACCTGAAATGTCTTCCAACAGTCTTGAAGGAGTTCCCCGAGAGATGCTTGGCACTTTTGGGCCCTTTTGCCTTCACTCTGCGGTCCAGCTCACCCCTAAACCATCTCGATTGGGTTCAGGTCCGGTGACTGTGGAGGGCAGGTCATCTGGCGCAGCACCCCATCACTCTCCTTCTTGGTCAAATAGCCCTTGATGCCTTCAGTGTGACTCTACAATTTTCATAGTCATGAAAATAAAGAAAACTCTTTAAATTCGAAGGTGTGTCCAAACCTTTGGTATAAATGTGGTGTACCCTTACTGCCATAATGTTACATTACATATATGCAGTGCTTCGGAACCACCTGGTCTTTTATGGTTTTTGAGAGACACATACATGTTCCTTTAATCAATTTGCAACAAACTTAGTCATGAAGATTTACTCATACAAACAGATAAATGTACAGATGTTCCACTTTATTTTCATCGAAAAATCCTGCATTAGTGGATTTACAAACTCTTGGTATTTGGTTAGTTCATTTTCCACACATTCAGCTGAAATACAAGTCTATGGCTTTTATAAAGGTGGTGGCTCAGTGGTTGAGAAATTGGAAAGGTCACAGGATTGAATCTCACCACTGCCATTGCTGTGCCCTTGAGCAAGGCCCTTAACCCTTCTTTCCAAGATTCCATGATAGATAACAATCCAGCCTAAGACTTACCAAGTTTGGATGTACACTTCTGCTCATTGTCTTGTTGTACGGTGAAGTTGATTCCAACGAGCCGCAGTTGTTACAGGATTTCTTTCACCTGGAATCCTTTCTCCAGCAGTCCCTGTTCCAAAACAACCCCAAACCATTAAGCTTCCACCTCCATGTTTGCATGTTGGGGTGAGGGAGTCTGTTAACATTTTCTCTCCTGTTCTCTATCTTACATAAGTTCTTCTGTTAGTTCTTCTGCATGGCCCTAAAGACTATGGGTAAAACACTACCTAGATATGAGTAGGCTTATTCCATTTTAATTTGCATAATAATATTGCCAAGCTTTGCAGAATATCCTTTGAAGTTTAATAAAGTGTAAAGTTTTTAAGGCTTTATGACACCTACATAAGCCATTAATTGCATAGTATATTATCCTTAATTATGTATAAAGTGTTGCTTCAGATTATCTCTACACTTCTGTAAACTGAAGCAATATACATTCCACTTTAAAGAGAGTAATGTATATAAGGCTTTATGACACTACATAAGGCCTTAATGGTGACTGATATGACACTGCATACAAATAAATAGGCTTATTCCATTTTTATTTATATTTTAATATAATTAAACTTGAACAATATCTATTCTAGTTGAATAAAGTATGAAATACATAAGGCTTCATGACACTTACACTAGCATTTAATGACTACTGACATAACCCTTCATAAGCATGGCTTATTCAAACAGCTATTGTTTTCAGGTTATGTCTCACATGGCATCAAATTTTAAGATGCTAGATAAAACTTTTAGACTAATTTGTATATAAAATATCAATAAATTTTGCATTAAAAAATTCTAATGACATTCTAAAGTCACCTGGATTAAGCATGTCATAACAAAAATCTTAAATTTTTTATCCAAATGAACAAAATAAACTTTATAGATAATGACTGTTGGTGGAAAAGGTGCAAATGATTGTGTACAGTAGATGTACAGTACATACGCTGAAAAGCATTTATAGGTGTTATGTCGCCTTATAAGCACTAACTGTGAAGCCAGGAGAGAAATTCTTGAAATCGGACATAATGAAAAATAAGGCCTTGTGGAATGGTTTTAAAACTGGATACTGTAAATAGACAAATAAAATACAAATAAAAACGCTTACACATAAGAAGACGCCTGGCGGAAATGAGCTCGCGATCTAAAACAGAGAGGTTCTCGAGTCATTATGAGATTAATTGGGATGCTTGGAGGCGGAAATTTTTGCAGAGTGTCAGCCAGTTGTTTTCTCTGTTTCTTCCTGATTAGGTGACACCTTGGCAGAGGCACTCATGCACCAGAATAAAAATGACTCCTGTGGGGCTCGATGCTCACTGAGTCTTTTTTTTCTTCTTCTTCGCTGTGAGCATCACAAGGCAGGTGTGGAATTTTAATGAAGGCGAGCAGAGAATCAGTGGGGAGGCTTTGTCTCACCTGCGCAACCCATCACCGTTCATTGTTAAACAGTATCAGAGAGGAAATAATTATCATTTCTAGCAAATCGTTTTTTATTTTAATTTTATTTTAATATATATAAAAAAAATTCAAAAAAATTTGAACTGATTCTGGGAAGAAAAAAGTGACAATTGTACATTAAACAGTGGCTTTAATATTAAAATTTTTTTTATATATATAAAATATTATTGATTAAAGATGCACTAAAATATTTGTGCTTATTATATTTTTCACTAAAACTGATATTGATTTTAAAAAGTGATTAACGTAGAATAAATCAATCGCAGAACATTTTATTGGGAATACAATGTAAATATATTTACTATACAGCTTGGTATAGAAACCACACAAATTCATGCTCGTTCTGTATCACATTCGCCGGTCTGTAGACCTCTTATGGTGCTGTAGACCTTTGTTTATTATCAATGACCGATAGCAGCCGATCACTTGTTAAAATTGATTTTACAGCTCTATTTTAACTTGCATGCCATTGTGTGTAGATCATTGTTCACCCCTGGTCTTGCTGTCACCCCTGGTTGCTGTTAGATGCTTAATAGAATATCAGTGCAGTAATAACATTGTAGTCTGTAGAGTTTTATCCCATGTGTTTCGCTGCTGCTGCATTTTTTTTTGATGTTGCTACAAATTATATTTTACTTAATATATAACTTAATATGTATATTTATTTACATTTTCTTTCCCTCTTTATTTTTTCTTTACTTTACTTTACTGTGATCAAATGCAACCTGAAAAATCCTATATAATCAATAAAGTCATTTGATTCTGATTCTGATGAGGTTTTAACAGATTTCCGGACTTGTTATACTGTTATACTGTATGAATCATTGTTTTGGTCACTGGAGATCCTCATTCTTGTGTTCCATCTGTTTGTCATTAGTGTTATTACTGCCAACTGTGCCTCATTTTTTTGTGTGTATTTAAATTGCATTGCTACTTAGGTCCTTAAAAAAAACCGTTTATTGGACTATTAATAGCTTTAATATTGATGGATGTTTTCTGCTGGATTATGTGCTTTTTCAACATGTAGTCCTCACTTGCTGTAACCTCCACTCTTCTCTTCACTAGATTTTGTGTCATACTTTAGAATTTCATTATTTTTTTCATTGTGATCAAAAAACAAAATACCTTTCAACAGCCGTATATTAAACCGCAATGCACAAAGTTGGTATAATCACCTGACTATAATGTTTAAACGTGTTTCTTCACCATCACGTTCCATTTGCTCTAGTAATAACCTTCACTCTTCAGTTATGATATTCCACTAGATTTTGTGGCGATTTGTGCTCATTCAGCCACAAGGAATCAGTAAATCAGGTTCTGATGTAGGTGAGGAGACCTGGGGTGCAGTCAGCATTCCAATTTATCCCAGTGGTGTTCAAGCATGTTGACGTCAGAGCTCTATAGCAGGCCACTCAGGATCTTCCACTGCAACCCATGAAAAATTACATCTTAACTGAGCTGGTTTTGTAAAAAGGGACATTGAATGCTTTAATGTTATTTTTTATTTTTCTCAGTTGCTTTGGAGTGTTTTCCTCGAATCATTTTTAATTTTGCAAACCAATAAATGCATTTCTCAAAACAATTTGCACAAACAGCACAACATGGATTTCTTGCGAAAGCCTGCACTTTTCCTTAAAAGTAGGTATTGATGAACATCTCATTGCCTTCACTGTCTTTTTTGTCATTGTTCACAAACAAGAACGTCACAATTTTTACTTTTGTTGTCTGAATAAGCAAAAAGCTGAATTTCTTCATTTTGGTATGTATGGATTTAAACAGTGCACATTTTTTAGCTGATTGCATATTTGATTTATATTGACTGCGATTCACACTTTTACTGTGCTGTAATAGTATTCATTCGTTTTCTGGTTGTTGATGCATTTTCAGAAATTGTCTGTCACCAAGAGTTCACGAGATTCACCTTTGACCTGTTTTAGAGAACTAGTTGATCATTGGTGGATCTGAAGCCGTACACATCCCTCTATTAGTGGAATCCAAAATTCCTCTGCACAATTCATTAATTCGACACATTTACAAAAATAAAGTTTAATAGAAATTTTAGTTGACTGATTTTGACAACTGGTTTAACCATTTTGCATTCAATGACGTATACAATGAACTGATGCCGAGATATTTTTGGGGTTAAAACTATTCAGGTGAAATCAGTATAATATATTTTGATCAACATGACCATAAAAAACTGATACTATAGGAACCACCAGACACTTGTACACAATCAATTAAATTAATGTACCAAAGCGTTCGCTATTTGATCAAAGCAACGAGTAATTGCTTTTATGATGTGCACAAGTGACTCCATGAAGTGGAGGTTGAACAAGTAGTTTGGAGAATTTCTTTTCTGGTCTGAGAAACGCTCCAAAACAACTGAAAAAGACATGAAATTTTCTCTTCATTTCAATTAGGGGACCCGAACCTGTTCCAACAGGACAAAGACTTCTCACTTTGTAGAAAGACTTTGACAAAGAACCACATATATGGCTGGAAAAGTCAGGTGACCCAATACTTTTCTCCTTCTAGTGTATTTGATTGGATTATTGTGGATATGCAATGACAAAGTTCTATCTATCTATCTATCTATCTATCTATCTATCTATCTATCTATCTATCTATCTATCTATCTATCTATCCTAAATTTCTCCCACCACCCTCACCCGCACTCCGCCCGCTCCTGACATATCCTTTAACCTTGACATTTCTCACTAGCATCTGCCTAGTGTCTTCTCTCCTCATCTTTATTTTCGTTTATGCCCAAGGAGCTGTGGCAGGGAACAGAGCCACAGTGTTAAACCGTCATCATCCTGAGGCTTTGAAATGTAATTTAATTAAGAGAGCAACACAGTGAGTGAAAGCGATAACTGCCGCTTGGTAGCCACAAATCATGATTTCCTTGTGAATCTTCACATCTTTTTTTTTTCTCTCCTGTTAGTCAGCGGGGAAGAATGACTTTGGAAAATAATTCTGTCTTAATGATCAGAAGGTTGCGAGTTTAAATCCACAGTGTGGCTGAGAGAAAGCGTAAGACAGGGTGCTTAAGCCTCAAACGCTTAGCTGTGTTCTCAGATTGTTTCCAGCTCGATGCTAAGGAGCTTTGGATATCCAAAAAATGAAAAGGAAGCACTGGTATTGTTTTTCAGGAGAATTACATAAAACACTGTATAGACTTTACACCGCATTCATTTAGGAGCTGAAAATGTACTTTCTTTTGGTCCTGATTAGTCAAAAGTTAGGATGTAATCATTGATTTTGTAGTAATAACACACATAATATTACAATAAACTTTTTTATGGGATTTTATTGAAATCCTGAAGCTTTCTGAGACTAGATGTTTGTTATGGAAGGAGTCTCCAGGGTCAGCGCATCATAACAGTCTTATAAAACAACTTTAAAGTTGTCCATTTACATGTATCGAAATTTGAAAATGATACCCTTATATAGAGTGAATTATTGTTACAAAATTGAGGGTTGAGGGCATTGCTGAGGGGCACAGCTGTGGAGATTGGTGAGACTGGGATTAGATCTTGTGACCTTTCGATCCACTGTCCAATTTCTTTACCACTGAGCTACTGTCCAAACCAATGGATATTTAATTCAGTTTTTTTTTTTTATTATTTGTGCACGTCTTCAAAATTCATGACATGTGAGGAATGTAACCAAAAATGGATAAAAAGTAATAGTAATTTAAAAAGATAAAAAAAAAAAATTTTTAATGTGATCTTAAAAATATTCAATATAAAATGTGAACAATGTATTATATTCCTCAACAGTCTACAAACTACAGAGGTGCCAAAAGTTTTGATTCTGACATGTACTTAAGTAAAAAGTTGACATTACTACTACCTGTTTTAGTGTCACACTGCTAATTGGACCTCACATCATATTAAAATTAGTGCTGTCATTCGAATAAAATATTTAATCGCGATTAATGACACGATTGTCATGGGTCATGATTAATCGCAACTTAATCACACATTTTTATCTGTTCTAAATGTATTAATACTTTCCAATATTTCTATACTCTAATCGACATGCTCATGGACAAATATGTATGCAAATATATGTCAATTATTAGTAAAACCAAACTTAAGATAGAGCAAGAAAACAAAATATTCTTGTAAATGTAAAAGTAGTTATAATGTTTTAAATTACGTAACTCATCAAGACACCAAACAGAACCTTTGCTTTGTTTCCACACGGACGGTTAATGAGGTGATACCAGATAAACTGTACCTCCTCTAACTTTCATACGGATTAAATTATCAGAGAATATTTTTTTCAATAAACTTAGTTCATTTTAAAAAATACATTTATAGCTTTTTTATTTATATATGTATTATGTCTGTGAGGCAAACATACTGGGCGAAAGAGACGGAAGAGAGCGCCCCCTGTCTGTTTTCTTTATTTTACAAAAGCACAGCGTTTTGTTGTTATTATGAGTAAATACAAATAAAAGTAAACAATTTACAGATTCAAAAAATGTATTGCTCTCATCTGTAGGATTAAAAAAGACTGTAATTTAAGTTCATTTCGGCATCATGAGAAAAATGATTGTCGACCCCAGAGGGTTAATTGTGCGCATAATGGTGGATTTTGGTGCTGATTTAAAACTTGGTGAATCAGTAAAAGGTATTTTATATATATATATATATATGAGTATGAGAAAGGACATTGTGTTGCACATGTGTTGTGCTGAAGGTTTTAATTTCACCTCTTTTATGTTAATTTGTTTATATGTTTAATAAAAATGACCAAACAGAAATGTGTGCTGCATTAATTAGGCTGTAATACAATTAGTGCTGTTTAATTGATTTGCATTTTGACAGACTTGATAAATATATGAATTAAGAAATTATTTAACATTTTGTTACCTAATAAATGTATCCAGTCTGAACATCCATCATATAAACCACAAGCAGAGGAAAGATGATGATGATCAGGTGATGAGGAATGTTTCTGTTCTCAGTCATGTTGACATCACTTGCCTTCTGCCTGCTCATTGTTATCTTCGTGATTTAGTCCACGTCTGTGGTGTGTGAGAACCAGGAAATGATACACCAGTGGTAGATTTAAAAACCCATGTAAATGACAGGAAACAGGTTGATGGAATGAAAATGGGGGAACGAGAAGAAAAAATATTAACATTTTACCAAAAGATTAAAAATAAAATAACTAGTCTGTTTTGAAAATGTAAGAAGTGGAAAGTACAGATTTTTATGTACACATTTAATGAGTGAAACTAAAAAGTTGTCCAAAAAATAAATAGTGAAGTAAAACACTGATACAAGAAAAATCTACTAAAGTACAGTAAAGTTTTCACCTCTGACAAACAAAACCCTTTAATAACAACATAAAGAAAGTTTATTTGAAGTCTTTGCAAATTTATTCAAAATAAAAAAGGAAAGCAATCACATGTACATAAATCTTTACAACCTTTGCTATGACACTCATCAAGCTCAGCTGCATCCTGTTTTCACTGATCATCCTTTAGATGTTTCTACAACATCTGAAGGATTCTCAGACCATAAGAAACAAGGATTGAACTCATTGGCCTAAATGGCAAGTGTCATGTCTGGACTAAAGTTCGTAATTTCAAATACTGCAAATCGATTATAAAAATGGCTGAGACACTCAACAACATTTACAATGTCCCCCTTTAGCCACTCTTTGGTATTTTGGCTGTGGGCTTAGAGTTGTTGTCCTGTTGGAAAATGAAACGCCACCCAGTCTGGAGCAGGTCTTCATAAGGTCTCCCAGTTCCAGTCGCTGAAAAACATCCCCACAGCATGATGCTGCCACCACCATGCTTGACCAGTCTCCAGGTGATGAGCTGTGCCTGGTTTTATTTGTAGAATTTGGAGGAAAATAATGAATTTGATCAACACTGCATATGTGTGTGTGTTTGTGTGTGTGTTTTATATTAGTGTCTAACCTACACCTATAAAACACACTTCTTAAAAGGCATGTTATGATGCCCTGAATTTCAAATGTGCTGAACTTTCTGTTTATTTTTTTATTAACACAGTGTGTACAGATCATTCTGCAGTCTACAGAGTGCAGCGGGGTTTTACTCCCAGAGCTTGCTTAGCTCGTATATATTTGTTTGGTCTTTGTGACTTTAGATGGAGGAACTGAATTTTTTAAAAGAGGAGCTGAGCAGATTTTCCGATCAGGAGCCACAGATAGAACAAGTCACAGTACAGGCAAAGGCATTATTATTATCATCATTATCATTATTTTTATCATTATTATTATTATTATTAATACTACTACTGCTGCTACTACTAATAATGATAATAATAATAGCAGTATATATACAGTGCCCTCCACAATTATTGGCACCCCTGTTTAAGATGTGGTCGTGGACTTCTAAAAATTCTCCTTTTTTTTTTTTTAAAAACAACATAGAACCCAAATGCAAAAAAAAAGAAAAATCCAACCTTTCATTTAAGTACATTACTTTGGTGGTAAAAAAAAAAATCATACATTAAAAAAAAAAAAAAAAAAAACTTGAAATCATGTGTCCCACAATTATTGCCACCCCTAACAATTCCTCGGAAAAATTTAATTGTTTTTTTTTTTATATATATATTTTTCTGTAGTTGCTAAGGTTGGTCAGTAATTCATGATTTCCTGTTTCCCTGGGGTATAAATATGACGTGACACAGAGGCCTAATTCTCTTACTCATTTGTCAACATGGCAAAGACAAGAGAACACACCATTCAAGTAAGGCAGATGTGTGTCGACCTTCATAAGTCAGGCAATGGCTACAAGAAAATAGCCACTCGCCTTAACTTGCCGGTATCTACAGTCAGAGGAATCATTAAGAAGTTTAAAACAACTGGAACAGTGACAAACAAGGCTGGAAGAGCTCCCAAGTTTATCTTGCCACAACGCACAGTGAGGAGGATGGTAAGAGAAGTAAAAAAAATTCCCAAGCTCACCATCACAGAATTGCATCAAAGAGTGGCATCTTGGGGTCACAGAGTCTCCAAAACAACCATCAGACGCTCTCTACATGCCAACAAGCTGTTTGGGAGGCATGCAAGGAAAAAGCCTTTTCTCACTAACACTCACAAACGTAAACGTCTGGAGTTTGCTAAGCGGTACTGGGACTTCAACTGGGATCGTGTGCTTTGGTCAGATGAGACTAAGATTGAGCTTTTTGGCAACAAACACTCTAAGTGGGTCTGGCGAATGAGTATGCCGAAAAGCACCTCATGCCCAACGTGAAGTATGGTGGAGGATCTGTGATGCTGTGGGCCTGTTTCTCTTCCAAAGGCCCTGGGAACCTTGTTAGGGTGCATGGCATTATGAACGCTTTGAAGTACCAGGATATTTTAAATAAAAACCTGATGGCCTCTGCCAGAAAGCTGAAGATGGGTCGTCATTGGGTCTTTCAGCAGGATAATGATCCAAAACATGTGGCAAAATCTACACAAAAGTGGTTCAGCAGTCACAAACTCAAGGTCCTCCCATGGCCATCTCAGTCCCCAGACCTCAACCCAATCGAAAACCTGTGGGGCGAGCTAAAGAGAAGAGTGCATAAGAGAGGACCCAGGACACTGGATGATCTAGAAAGATTGTGCAAAGAAGAATGGTCAAAAATCCCTCTCTCTGTGTTCTCCAATCTTGTGAAATGTTATAGGAGGAGATTAAGTGCTGTCTTGTTGGCAAAAGGAGGTTGTACAAAGTATTAACATCAGGGGTGCCAATAATTGTGGCACACATGATTTCAAGTTTATTTTTT
>MU565691.1:0-30136 GCA_024362625.1 Silurus asotus | reverse complement strand
CTTGAAGCTCATCAAGAGAATGCCAAGAGTGTGCAAAGCAGTAATCAAAGCAAAAGGTGGCTACTTTGAAGAACCTACAATATGACATTTTTCAGTTGTGTCACACTTTTTTGTTATGTATATAATTCCATAATTCCACATGTTAATTCATAGTTTTGATGCCTTCAGTGTGAATGTGGAAATCACAGCATGGTGGCCTTGAGAGCTGGATGCCTGCATCAGACATACAAAGCAAAAGGTGGCTACTTTGAAGAACCTACAATATGACATTTTTCAGTTGTGTCACACTTTTTTGTTATGTATATAATTCCATAATTCCACATGTTAATTCATAGTTTTGATGCCTTCAGTGTGAATGTGGAAATCACAGCATGGTGGCCTTGAGAGCTGGATGCCTGCATCAGACATACATAGAGTAAAGCTACAGTTTCTGCATGTCTTTGTTGAATAGATACTTTTTTTATCTGAATATAGGACTTATGAACATGGTGCAGGTATTTTTTGGGCCTAGTCAGATATCGTATTTGAGCAAAAGCCTCAGCAGCAGCAAGTCCCAATAAGCTTCTGAAAGTAAACTTCAAACTTCAACTTCTACAAGGAAAAAACAAGGCTTGAAGTTCCTGAGCGAGAAAAGAGAGTGATGTAAGCAACAGTTAAAACAGATTGACAGTTAAGTCTCAGAAGACCTAGTTGTATTTTCTCTCTTAAGGAATACACAGTGCATCGCTAAGCACCGGGTTCTCCAGCGTTCCTAACCAGCAACCCTCTGAGAGAGAAGAAGTATAAATGGATGAGAATGAGCTGTTATAATATCATTCTGTTTCTATAAAAGCACAATGGTTAATTTTTATTTCTGATGTGCCATGTTAACATCATCTTTTTTAATTTTTAAAAATACATTTAATTTATATGTATTGCGTTTAATGTATATATATGAGACCAGTTGGTTACTGTTTTCATCAAAAACACCAGAGCAGCTACAAGTGTACATTCTTTTATTAGCATTTCTTTATTTTACACAGTTACACTACATAAGTATTGGGGCACCTGATTTTTCCAGCTATATCATTTTTTTTTCTAAAACCATTACCACAAATTTAGATGCACACAATTATATAGGATGTCTATAATATGATATTTTTCCTTCCCTTGAACAAAGAGACCCAAACCTGTTCCAGGATGCCTCCAGTGCACAAAGTCAGCTCTATGAAGAAATGGTTTTCATTGGTTAAAGAGTTTAAGAGTTAATCTTAAGAGTTTAAGATCTGCTGCTATAAAGCTCAGACCTCAGCCTTATTGAACACCTTTGGGATTAATTGGAATGCTGATTACAACCCAGGCCTCCTCACCTCACCTAAATCAGTATTTGACTTCACTAACAATGTTTGGCTAAAGCAGAAATCTCCACATAATCTAGTGAAACATCTTCCCAGAAAATTGGAGTTTATTATAGGATCAAATAGAAACTACGTGTGGAATGGGATGTTCAAAAAGCTTCACATTTTTGTCAATATAGTGTATATTAGCAAAAAAAAAACCCTAAAAGCATAAGTACATCTGTTAAAAAAATATTGACACTGAGACTTTCTTTGAGAAAACTATGCATGTATGGCAATATACTGTATATTGTATATTCCCTTAAAAATGCTATACAAAGGGAGGTTTTTTTTTTTGCCATTTTACACCTTAAATGATGTGTAGTAGTTGCACTATACATCCCTGTAAATGAGCTTTTAATTTACTTTAGAAGTAATTCATATTAGAGTTCCTGCAAGTTAATTGAAATAGAAGGAGATACAGAATATATAAAAAATGCTATAGAAAATGAATCATTACAGAACTGTGGGAAAGTTTTAGCTACTTGAGTAAAAAAACATAAATTGTTTTCATTTTGCAATAAACTTCCTTGAAAGCGCAGTAAACAGAAAGAAAAATCAATCTTTGGCATGGCCACGCTTCGCCTTTAAAACCGAATGAATTCTCTCCGGTACACTGCCATGTAAATTTTTTAAGGTACTCGACCGGAAGGCTATTCCAAGCCTCTTAGAGAATTTACCGCAGTTCTCCTGCAGACTTTGGCTGTCTTACTTGTTTCTCTCTCTGCATGTAATCCCAGACTGGCGGGAAAATGTTCAGACCAGGTCTCTGTGGGGGCCACACCATCTGTTGCAGGACTCCTTGTTATGCTTTCCGCTGAATATAGTACTTTATGACTTTGGATATGTGGCTGAAGTCATTGTCATGCTGCAGAATGAAGCAGGGGCTGATCAGATGCCTCCCTGGTGCTATTGTATGATGAATACAAATTTACCTGTTCTTTCCAGCAATGAGGCGGCAAGTGATTTTGACCAAATCACCAACTCATTGTGCAGAAATGCTAACGTGCAGGAAACCACCGCAACTGTGCTTCACTGAGCATGTGGTGCTTTGCAGCTCTGACCCAAAATCTATTTTTGGGTCAAGGGCAAAAACTGCCCTTGTTTTTCACTAAAGTCATGCCCTTTTACACGCCATGGCATTGTTTGTGGACACCTAATCATATGATTGGTACAGTAAGTGCTGTTTGAATGTTCCATTCCATATTTAGTCCCATTTGCTCTTATAATAACCTCCACTTTTCTGGGAAGATGCTTCATGAGATTTTTGTGCATATTTATGGAGATTTGTACACGAGTGTGGTAAAGTCAGTTTCTGATGTGAGGAAGCCTCGGGTGAAGTCAGCATTCACATTCACCCTAAAGGGTTTTTAAGAGTTGATTTTAGAGGTTTAGAGCTTTGTGAAGAGGGTCATGCAAGAACATGTTTGGATCTCAAATTTAAACTCAAATTGTATTTGTCACATACAAATTCATACAGAGTAAACATGTAAACATGAAAATTTGAAAAAGAATGTAAAAATAAAAAAAAAGTTAAATAAAATAAATAAATAATAATTAAATAAAATTATTCAGTAAGAAAAATTAAAAAATTTACTACTATAAAATGTTGAGAATAATATATTATATATAGGGAAGAACCACATATGGCTAAAAAAAAAGTAAATGTCCCAAAACAATTTTTCATATAGTGTATTTAACTAAACTTTTTTGGCAATTAAAATATTTCATAAGTAAAATTTAGCAATTAATCATAGCCAGAGACAAGGGCATTATCTCAAAATATTTAGGATTACTGTATATTTGATTTACAGCATCAGATTTATCTAAAATATAATACAAATCAAACTAAAAACTTATTAAGTTATGAATTCAATTTAATCAGTATGGTGTTTGGTGTTGATTGTTGCTCGTTCTTGTCGATTTCTTCTCTATAACATCCGAAGGATTCGACCATTTCTGTCCATACAGGCTGCCCAGGTGCTTGTTCAGTCTCTTGTCATTTCAAGACTGGACCTCTGCAACTCTCTGCTGGCAGGTCTTCCCCTGAACGCTATTCGTCCACTGCAAATGATCCAAAATGCAGCTGCACGACTTGTGTTCAATCAGCCCAAGTTCTCCCACACCACCCCACTGCTGCGCTCCCTTCACTGGCTTCCAGTAGCTGCACGTATCAGATTCAAAACACTGATGCTTGCCTACAAGGCCAAAAATGGACCAGCACCATCTTACCTCAGTGACCTCATCACATCTCGCACTGCACCACGCTGTCTGAGATCCTCCAGCACTGCTCGACTGGTACCACCTTCTCTCAGATTGAGAGGTAAGTACAATTCAAGGCTCTTCTCTGTTCTGGCACCGAGGTGGTGGAATGAACTTCCCCTAGATGTCCGTACAGCAGAGTCCCTGATTATCTTTAAGCGACGACTGAAGACCTACCTCTTCCTGAAATACTTAAATTAGCACTTTCCAAGTTTGTAGAATTCGAGTTATATTTATATTGAGTTTGTATTCTTTCGTACCAGTGTAAGATTTATTCACTACTAGAGATTTAAAGCACTTTTGTACGTCGCTCTGGATAAGGGCGTCTGCTAAATGCCGCAAATGTAAATGTAAATGTAAATGTAAATTGATTAATGAGAAAAATGAGAGAAAGAGAAGGTTGGACTGTGTGGAGATAGTGAAGCAGGAAGTGGATAGAATTAATAAGTGAGAGCAGTGATTAAGAGGATGAAGAGTGGAAAGTCGGTTGGCCCAGATGACATACCTGTAGAAGTATGGAGATGTTTAGAAGAGATGGCAAATGAAGTTTTTAACCAGGATGTTTAACAGCATTTTGTAAGGTGAGAGGATGCCTGAGGAGTGTGCTGGTACCGATCTTTAAGAATAAGGGAGATGTGCAGACCTGCAGTAACTACAAGGTGATCAGTCACACAATGAAGAGTAGAAAGAGTAGTAGAAGCCAGGCTGAGAGAAGAGGTGACCATCTGTGAGCAGCAGTAATGTTTCATGCCAAGGAAGAGCACCACAGATGCATTATTTGCTTTGAGAATGTTGATGGAGGAGTATAGAAAAGGTCAGAAGGAGTTGCATTGTGTGTTAGTAGATTTAGAGAAAGCGTACGACAGGGTGCCAAGAGAGGAATTGTGGTATTGTATGAAGAAGTCAGGTGGCATTTAGGTGCATCAGAGAAGTATGTGAGGGTGGTGCAGAACATGTATAAGGGCAGTTTGATATTAGTGAAGTGTGCAGTAGGAACGGCAGACTGGTTTAAGGTGAAGGTTGGACTGCATCAAGGATCGGCTCTGAGCCCTTTCCTGTTCGCACTGGTGATGGACAGGTTGGCAGACGAGGTCAGACAGGAGTTTTAGTGGACTTTAATGTTTGTGGATGATATTGTGATTTGTGGTGAGAGCAGGTTGAAAAGAGCCTGGAGAGGTGGGGGTACATGCTTAGAGAAGGGGAATGAAAGTGAGTAGGAGTAAGACAGACTACATGTGTGTGAATGAGAGGGAGGGCAGTGAAGTGGTGCGGTGCGGTTGCAGGGAGAAGAGGTGGAGAAGGTGGAGGAGTTCAGGTACCTGAGGTCAACAGTGCAAAGTCATGGAGAGTGTGTGAGAGAAGTGAAGAAAAGAGTGCAGGCAGGGTGGAGTGGGTGGAGAAGAGTGATAGCAGGAGTGCTTTGTGATAGAAGAGTGTCTGCAAGAGTGAAAGGTGAAGTTTATAGGACTGTGGTAAGACCTGAGATGTTGTATGGTTTAGAGACAGTGGCTTTAAGTAAAAGACAGAAGGCAGAGCTGGAGGTAGCGAATTGAAAATGTTGGTTTTGGAGTGATGACGAAAGACAGGATTAGAAATAAGTTCATCAGAGGGGACAGTGCATGTAGGACGTTTTGGAGACAAGGTTAGGGAGGTGAGATTGAGATGATTTGGACATGTGCAAAGGAGGGACATTGGGTATATCAGTAGGAGAATGCTGAGGGTGGAGCCACCAGGAAGGAGGAAAAGAGGAAGCCGAGGAGGCGGTTTATGGATGTAGTGAGGGAGGACATGCAGATAGTTGGGTTAAAAGAGGCAGATGTAGAGGACAGGGGTTATGGGGACAGATGATTTGCTGTGTGCAACCCCTAATGGGAGAAGCCGAAAGAAGAAGAAGGTGTTTGGTGTTGATTCTCTTAATGCTCTTCAGCTCTCACCCAAAAACCTTTCTTCACATTCTAAGCCAATAGAATTGATTCAATGGATGATCACTAGTCCTGTCTAGGATGACCTTCCTTTGTTTGTTTTTCTGTTGAGTATTTTGAGTCTACACATCATGTCTTCAGTCATTAGCCCCTGTTTGTTATATAGGTTTCATAGATGACTGGACTCTCATTTCTGTATTAGTATAATGTGGAAATTATCAATCCATCATGGAGTTGTTCATTATGTCAAATGTTTTTCATTCTATAATGTCAGCAACAGTGTCAACAACACAAGAGTTTATTGTACGTACCTACATAATCTATGGAAAACAGTTTGTGGAAACCTGACCATAAGATTGGTGTGTGCTTTTTGAACATCCTATTCCATATTTAATTCCCTTTCCCTATTATCAAAATCTCCACTTTTCTGAAAAGTTGTTCCACTAGATTTAGCAGTGTATTTGCAAAGATCTGTGCTCATTTACACACAAGAGTTTAGACAGAAGAGTAAAACCAGGTACTGACTATAGGTGAGGTGAGGAGGCCTGAAGTGCAGTACAATTCATCGTAAAGATGTTTAGAAGGTTTAAGGTTAGAGCTGCATAGTAGGAGATCTTCCACTCCAACACATCTTCCTGATGGAACAGGTTGTTCAAGTTAAAGAAACATTTTAATACAACTGCATCCAAAGATGTCCTATACAATTGATGTTTGTAATAACATTTTGGGAACCACATATGGCTAGAAATATCCCAATATCTTTTTCCGTATAATGTATTTTATGTGACTTTTTGCATGAAAATACTTATTCGGCCACAGAAATATTTCCTAAGTGAAATAAAAGCCCACTAAGAATCATGAAGCAATTAATCAATGCCTGAGTCAAGTGTATTATCTCAAAGGAAAAATATTTGATTCTTAGCACCAGACTCACCTTGAAGATTATAAGAAGCTGTAAGCATATTACATGTTATGCTTTTGATTAGTGCTTTGTGTTTGTGTGTTTCCTTCAGTTTTCTGGTTCAAGACTTCTGCTATCATTTGTAAGGCACAGTTGCCTGCAGTACTGCTTGGCCCCACTTATCACTTTGACACCCAGAACCATCTGACAAAGGAACTATGTGGCCAGATATTAAATTAGTTCAAGTTTCCATGAAACACCCAGTTGCTAGTGTTTCTGAATGCTCTCAGAGAGAAATACTTGATCTTGATATATGTTCACCGCAGTAGTCTGGGGGAAGTGGTGATTCTCAAAAGGCTACGTTATGATCTTTGGACCCTTAACACATAAATGTGTCTAATTAAATAGCCTTTTGATATGGTATCCCACCAGGTTGAACTTTAGGGCTATTGTTTTTCTTTTATATACATCCCTTTCGGCATGTCATCAATAAACAGAATTGTGACTGTAGGAGAGCGAATGGTTAAGGGGATGGAAGAACAGTGCGGCGGTGACCAGTTTCAAGTTTCAGTTCTAATTCCTCTTATTCACCCCTTTATTTGGAGCAATTAGGCACCAAAAAACTGGAGTAGTCCATAAAAGAAATAAAACAAATGAATAAATATATTAGTTTATTATTTAATGATACAAAAGCAGAAAGAGCAATGTATAAATGGAGAAACTGAACACAGTTGATAAACACAGAAAAGGCACAAACATTAAAAAAACAAGCTAATTATAAAACAGTTTTTGAAACCAAGGCACAGGGAAAAGAAACTAATAACTGTGTCAAGCAGACATTATTCATGATTATTCAAGACTTAAAACTTTCTCTCGGCCTCTCCCATTAGGGGCCGCCACAGCGGATCCTTAGGATGTTTGATTTGGCACATGTTTTTACACTGGATGCCCTTCCTAACGCAACCCTCCCCATTTATCCGGGCTTGGGACCGGCACTGAGAGTAGCTGGGGTTGGATCCCTGACCGGGGATCGAACTCGGGCCGCAGCATAATGCGTGGCCTTTACGGACTACTGTGACTTACGTTTCTCTGAATGAGCATACACTATAATTTGTTCTGGAAGTTGAAAAAAAAAAAAAAAACGACATTATGAATCAGAGGCACATAAATGACTAACTGCTCCATAAATCAATAGCTGGTTTGGTTAACAGGGCCATGACTCTGCAATCTCACCGGGTCACCAGGATTATTTGTTTAATTGCAAGGTTATTATTCCTCAGAGTGCTGTAAATCATTACGCTTCACAGGGTCATCACTTCTGTTTCTGCTCAAACGCTAACAAGCTGATTAGCTGGTGTCATTTCTGACATATGTAATTATGTTGCTGTCCAAGGTATTATTTTCTTTTGGTCAATGCTCAATATTGTGTTCTTTGTTATTCTGATTATTTCATAGCTCGCATGCTGCAGGGTGATATGGCCTTCTACCAGATTAAAGCCAAAATAATTCCCTGCTTGACTAACTTTGCAAATTGGTCATGTCAAGCATGCTGGAAAGTGCCGAATCAGCAGTGTCGTGCACGGAGAGTTAGCATACGAGCAGCCGGTCCAATTACCGATTGATGTCATATTTTCTAGTGTTTTTTTAAACACACAAATGAGATTCGACTAAAGTTGTTCATCCAAGTATATGTATATCCTTCTTGGTTTATTCAAATGTTTTAATTTCTTTGTATTATTGTTTTTATTCCACATATAAGTATATTTTATACCAGCATATTTTTATGTAGGAAAAAAATTTTTTTTTTTTTTTTTTGGAGCAGTATCAGCTCACTGGTGTAATTGCCTGTCAACTTTTCAAATGAGTCCCGGAAAAGTCATTCGAAATTTGTCACTCATTTTAATGCCAGGTGGTTGTTATATGCTCACAATCCTAAAAGAGTTAAATGCCATATCCGGACAAATATTTCTTTCTATGAAAAAAATGGAGCCTCTCTTTTGTCCTAGGCTTTATTTAAGGACCTTACCCAAGCCCCTCTCTTTCTGTCGAGTTATCAAGCCTGGTGGTCGTTTTACAGGGCAGATCGAGGACTTGAACACTTAATCTTGTATAACCCTAACCCAGCGATTCTACTGTATAAGAGGATGAATGGGTAAGTAGAAATAAGGTAGAAATATAATGCGTTAGTATTTATTACAGCGATGCCCTGCCTTGGCGGTGGATAATCAACACATCCTACATTATTGAATTTTCTCCCTCTTTTAAATAAAGAATAGCACATGAAGTGGATCAGCTCTAGCCATGCTTATAAGATCTTCAATTTTCATGTTGATGTAGAGCCACGCTTTCGCTGCACTCCAGTGGCTTTGATATCAAACCGTGAACTGTAAAATTGGTTTGGCTACGAAGCAAAACTGCACCGCGTGCGAGTGTGGCCCGACGTATTACTTAAGCAAGGAAGCGTGCGCCTTGAAATGGATGTGCATAGGGTGTATTGTTTACAACGCTTTGCCAATTTGTTCAGCTTGACAGCAAGATGTCAGCATCCATTTGGTTCTGACTGATTGGAGAGGGTGATTGTCGTCTGGTTTGGAGATGGCGGCCATGGCTGAACAGTCAAAACACTGGCAATGTGCATATGAGATGAATAAATTTGGCTCAGGAAGGCGATTACCTCTTGCTTTTTCTTCCTGTCTGGCACAAACTCTCTCACACTGAATCATGACAGCTTATGTAACACTGACGTTATAAGATAACACGCTGAAATCAGCATGCTGTGCTGTGTTTTAAGTCGCTCAATGAAACCATGAAAAAGGAAAATATCACAAACAACAACATATTGGGGGGTGCGGGGGGATTTGGAAAGCTTGAGATAAAAAAAAAAAATATATATACTGTACATTGCTACTAAGAAAAAAAGGTTTCCAAGAACACATCATAGTCTACAAACATGTTCACTATGGACTACACATGGCATGCTCTCAGTTACTGTATCTAACAATTCACACTAGTCAATAATCATTACTTCCATAACGTTTAGCATTTTCCTCCCATGTTCATATGGGTTTTGTCCACCATCTCTGGTTTCCTCTCCCCGGAATTTCTTATGTTAGGTGTAATGTGTGAGAATCCCCGGTGAGGAAGCGATAGCCCTTTTTTTGGGGTTAATAGAGTCTTGATCCCCCATGACTTTGTCCAGGATAAAATAATGACTGAGTGACATGATTAATGGATAAAGGAAGCTTTTGGGTCACTGCTTTGTTCTTTTGAATCTTAGTGAACATCAAATCATTACTTATCATTATATATCCGCACAGGTGAATTCCATCCTCTGACCTGATATGCAAGTTTAATTCTTATTCATAGTCTATTCATTTTGCAGAAGGTCACCCCAGACATCTTTATCCACAGACTCCTCAAGTGGGACCCTCAATCCGACACTATAATCTCTCCAGCATGTCTTGGGTCCGCCCTGGAGTCTCAGTCTAGTGGGATGTCCCTGATACAACTAGCAGGATCAGACCAAGGGCCATCCTTGTTAAGTTCCCAAACCACCTCTCATGGAGGAACAGAGGCTCTGCTCTGAGGCTCTTCCAGATTGTCAAGCTTCTCACGGAGAGTAAGCTGAGCAACCCTGCAGAGGAATTTATTCTTTAAGTAAGCACAGTTTGAGAAAAGGAAGAAAAAAGAGCTTTGACCGCAGCCTGAGCTTGTGCTTCACCAGCACTGACACTACCTGATATTTACTCTGACCTGATGTCACTCATTATGAATTGATGATATGCTTCTGTGAAATAGCAGGTGTACTGCAACTTCTTGCAATCATGGGCAGGTTATGAAATAGCTAATGGCGGTAGATCTATCTATATCTATCTATCTATCTATCTATCTATCTATCTGTCTGTCTGTCTGTCTGTCTGTCTGTCTGTCTGTCTGTCTGTCTGTCTGTCTGTCTGTAAAACCTAGATCTAATTATTTCTTTATTTTTTAATAACTTATCTTTATATAACTAATATCTTTAATAACTAATTTTATATAATAACCAATAACTTATAGTATTAAATTAAGTTATATTATATGAGTTTGGATTGAAATTGTGTATGACTTGATGTACAGTAAATAAATCGGGGTACTATTGTCAAGTAAAGAAGATCTATGTCAAGCATATATGGCACATACTAATGTTTTACTTTAACTACAACTGCAGATTAAACTGGTAGAACTTTGGCAGGCCTCATTAGTCTTTATAGTTCAAATCCAACACAATAAAAAAATAATAATAATAAAAAAAATAATTATAATAATAATAATTCTTCACATAATTAAAAAAAATACAAAAAAAACCTAGATTTGAACATCTGTTATTGTCTTTTATATTATGATTGCACATCATTCATGAACCCACCCAGATATTAACGAAATGCCCAAAGCCATGACAGATGTTCTTTACCAAGAACTCAATATTCAGTTTTGTTTTTTTGTGTAACAAGCTAAGCATTTTCATTAGTTTCTCTTTCTGCACAGGCCATTTATCCATCTTTCACATTCGGTAAGTGTTTTTTCCTGTTCGAGGTCATGGTACATTTCCGTGGGAACACCGACAACTTTATCAAAGCTGCGTTTTGCATAATTTCCAAGCAAACAAATCAAAACTACATATTTTCTCATCTCTTGTGAAAATAATACATAATAAAGTGTGCAATAATTCTGTATTCCATAATTGCTCTATAGAACCTGATGCTAAATATTAACTTTCAGTTAGCACTTGTTTGATCGCATTTCATCCCAAAGGTGTTTCACCAGGGTTAAGATCAGAGCTCCATATCAGGCTACTGAAGATCTTCCTCTCCAAAGCATATTTTCATAGAGCTCGCTTTGTGCTCAGGGGCATTGCCATGCAGGTTTGCGTTTTCAAGTCCAAGTAAATGCAAAAGTTTAATCATACCGCATCCAGATATCCTATACAGATGTGTTCTTTAAGGGTTGTGTTAACAGTTTGAAAAAGAACCACAGGAAAGATCAAGTCTCCCAATACTTTTGTCCATATATTGTAAGTGTACATATTCATACCTTCTTGCATACAAATATTTCTGACTCAGCTTTTAATATTCTACAGCACTCGGCACAAATGACACATTTTGCCAAATTATACACAGTTTCTCTCACCTCTATTTGTTTAAAACATTCCAGATAATGAGAATGAAGGGAATTCGATGAATGTTTATAATATTCACAGAATTTTGATCAACATTTGATATCATGATTATGGTGCACTTGTAAAAACAGTGTACACGCACTATAAAGATTAAAGGTATGATGCAAACCGGTAATGAAAATAGCAATGAAGTAAAATAAATAACAATTATGCACCTTGTGTGGATAAAGTGTATACAGGTACAGGCTAGACAGAATGATACATGTAATATGATGCAACAGATTTATTTCGCAGATATTAGGCAGCAAGTGAACGTCTTGTTAGAAGCAACAAAAATGGGTAAGCGTAAGGATTTGAGTGAGTTGGACAAATTGTGACGTCTAGACGTCTGGGTCAGAGCATCTCCAAAACTGCAGCTCTTTGTTGGATGTTCCTGGTCTGCAGTGGTCAGTATCTATTAAAAGGGCTCCAAGTAAGAAAAAGCGGTAAACCGGCGACAGGGTCGTGGGCAGCCGAGGCTCATTGATGCACGTAGGGAGCGAAGGCTGGTCTGTGTGGTCCGATCCAACAGACGAGCTCCTGTTGCTTAAATTTCAAGAAGTTCATGCTGTTAATGATCGATGGGTCAGAAGAGTTTTAGCAGCAAAAGGAGACCAACACAATATTAGGCAGGCGGTCATAATGTTATATCTGATTGGTGGCCATAAAGTTATGCCTTGTCTGCGTGTACACAAATGCACATGACAAGAGATGCACATAACAATGAACAATCAATATACACTATTGGAGCAAAAGTATTTGGACAACTCTCCAGCCAAATATTGTTCTTCCCCAAACTGTAGCATATTTTTATATAGTGGCATATTTTCCTTTTACTTGAACTAGGAGACCTTAATCCCTGTGGACAAAGCCAGCTCCTTGAAGATGTGTTTTTTCTTTACATGGGTTGAAGGTTGAGTGGCCTGCTATAGAGATCTGAAGTTCTGAACCCTACTGAACACCCCTTAGGATGAGTGTGAAAACGCTGCACCAAGGGCTTCTGACCCCACCTTACTTAACTAACAAAAATCTTTATATAATCTAATGACATATATATATATATACATACATACATACATACATACACAGTATATGATCTACTATTAAAATGCATTTTCACACATCAAATTTCTGTATAACACCTTATCTGTAAGTGCACACACTATATTTTCCTTCACATAGTCCTTCACTGATGCTGTTTTAGCACAAAACAGAAATAACTAAGCTGAGATTTCTGAGTTGTGTTTTGTCTGTCAGTAAACGAAACACCTTTCATTTGGAAACATTCAACCTTGCAGCTTTTATCCCATATATAAATACTCTCAAACAACAGCTTTGCAGACCAAACAACACCACCAGATACCACAAACATGAAAAAAATACAGTAATAAAGACAGATTTCTGCATCATGCACACTACATATACTAGTACATCACCTTGGAATCACCTTGTAGCTAAGAAATGAATTATTTATTCCTGTATTACCTACAATATTGCTGTAGATTGTTTCAACATGGAAAAATAAATATGTACAAGGCATTTACAATTAAAATCTAATCACGCAAACAACCCCAGGAGGCCCGAGCCACGTTTTATTCATGTTATACAAATGTAAATACATCTGTCTTTTTTCCCTAAGATGTATTTGACAACCAAAATCCCTTCTAATGCATTATGTCAAAATACACATGGCCCATAGCAGCAGGAATTGCCATCTTTAAGGAATTAAGGATGATGGAAATAGCAAACCCCACAGGAGGTGGAAGGTAATGAGTTGATTTGCATGCGAGCGTGCAAAACAGCTTTCAATTCATACAAGAGTAACATAATTGACTGGGGGTTGATGTGTTGATAAATGGGGTCAAATAGAGAAATTACTGACTAAAGATTAGCAAAGAGCAGGAATGTCTTAAAATTATAATATGTAGGATATACAAAGTCAAATTAAGTCAAGAAGCTTTTATTATCATTTCAACTATATATATAAAACAATTATGAATTACTTTTCAAATGTTTTATTTACTACTTTAAATGAATAATAGTTTTTCAAACTTTTTTATGTAATTTATTTGTACAAACTCTGGTTTGAAATGTTACTTCGAACTTTCGAGCCACTTACAGACTCTTCCAGTCCAGTTCCAAATGAAAAGTTGCAAACTATTGAGGTCTAGGTTTACAAATATTGAGGAACCACTCTGATATATATATATATGTATATAGCACAATATAGAGCTATATACACAACACAGAGCTAAGGACTGAACGTAAGTTATCCTAGCCATGTAAAGTGCATCGTGTGCAAACTGGTGCAAACGAGCAATACACAATAAAACAGTACCGAACAGATACACAAAATAGTGTCATTCAGCATACATTTTGTTATACAGTACAACATGCAAAAGTGAAACAACTGTAAACATACACTTCTGTATATCAGCAATCGGTGGCAGTTTGAAATGTGTGCAAAAGAGTAACATCCTGTAAACAGGTATAATATGGTATAGACATGGATGTACTGTATATGTAAGATGCACAAAAATAGAACATATTTTATTACATTTTTCCTTCACTTAAACTAGAAGACCCAAGCTTGTTCCAGCATGAAAATGCTCCAGTGCACAAAGACCAGCTCCATGAAAATCTGCTTAACATGGGTTGTAATGGAAGATCTCCTGCTATAGAGCTCCAACACTACTGGACACCTTTGGGATGAATGTGAACACTGACTGCAACCCAGACCTCCTCACCTTCTCACCTACATCAGTACCTGACTTTACTAACACCCTTGTGCTTTAACAATCACAAATTTCCACACTTACACTTCAAAATCTAGTGGAACATCTTCCCTGAAAAGTGGAGGTTATGATAAGACCAAATAGTGACTAAATGTGGAATGAGCACATACCAATTAAACTTTTGCTCATATAGTTCAGCAATCAAACTCAATCCATTGCACAATTTGTTACATTAATTGACTAGTGATATTACATTAGATGTTGATTTTGGGATTAAACAGGAGTAAAATATTTTGTGTTTTTCCTTTTCATGTATCTCTGTATCTTTTTTTTTTTTTCCTCAGCAATAGCTTGTTTCAGCATAGTACTCAGGAGCCGGATGTATTCCTCCCACGGTGTATGGTTTGAATTGCTGCAATTTGTCTGCATTACACACTTCTTCACAGTCACATTTTTATCCACAATGAGTGGAGGGAAACAAAAACAGCACAATGCATTACTCTTCATTTAGAAAGGAATATAAAACTTTATAAAGCACACCGAAATTTATATCGGTTTTCATGAAAAAATACGGTTGCTTACTGTTTGGAAAATAAATACATTTACACACCAACTGGACATCAAGCGACATACTTTTATCAAATCTGACTCATATGGGAGGGATCATATGATAATATTTGTATTAAAATATAGTTCATGATTTGTTTTTTTTTATTTTGGGAATAGCACAGCATACCGTAGAAAAAGATAATAAAACATAATGACAATGACACAAGCTATAAGCTACTGAATGTGTTATTATAAAATACTTTCCTGCATTATAGAACAAAGCAAAATGCTACATTGATGTCAGATCCTGAGATGCTTCAAAAAGCAGCCATTCAGGAACCAACTTTTAAACGAGTTTGGAGTGAAAGCAGCTATGCAATGTAAAATTTTCAGACTACAACAGAACAATAGGAAGCTAATAAAAGGTGCAAGGTATTAGTTATCTTATCTTTTTCTTCTGACTGCTCCCGTTAGGTTTCGCCACAGTGGAACATCCCCTTTGGTCTCCCATTTTTTACTCATTCCCTGGCACCTCCATCAGAATTCTTCTACCTATATAATTCGGTACACTATTACCTTTTTTTCAGCTTCTCCTGTTAGGGGGCGCCACAGCACATCCTCCGCATGTTTGATTTGGCACGTTTTTACGCTGCATGCCCTTCCTAGCGCAACCCTCCCCATTTATCCGGGCTTGGGACCAGCACTGAGAGTGGCTGGGGTTGGTTCATTGGCCGGGAATTGAACCCAGGCTGCAGGAGACCACCAGGGAACCCCTATAATTCGGTACACTATATGTATGTGATAGTTTGTGGATATCTAACCATAACATTTATGTATGATTTTTGAACATCTCATTCCATATTTCTATCCAATTTGCTGTTATAATTACCTCCAGGCAAGATGGAAGATGTGGCACTAGATTTTAGTAGGCTTGTGCAGATTTGTGTTGTAGGTGAGGTCAGAAGTCCTGGGGTGTAGTCAGTATTCTAGCTCTTTTTATCAGTGTTTAATAGGTTTGAGCCCTCAAAATCAAAAATCTAAATCTCAGAAAAGCGAGATGAGAGTTTTATAGTTCAAATCAAAGAACAAGGCTATACCTGCCATTCGGTCATGTCCTTCTAATTTTTACGTTCAATTCCCTTTAATGATTCCAAAACTGCAATAAATTAAACTGAATCCATTTCCATTGTCTCAGTCATGTATTTACACATTTACTATACATACACTGACCAGGCATCATTTTTAAACCACCGATTAGCATAACATTATGACCCACTGACTAATATTGTTTTGCTCCCCCTTTTGCTGCCAAAACACTTGTGACCCATCGAGCATCAACACCTTGAACTTCTTCAACAATTTGAGCTACAGGAGTTCGTCTGTTGGATCGGACCACACGGACCAGCCATTCTCTCCCCACGTGCCTCAATGAGCCTTAGCTGCCCACGACCCTGTCGCCGGTTCACCACTGTTCCTTCCTTGGAGCACTTTTTATAGACTTAAACTGCAGACCAGGAACAGCTCACAAGAGCTGCAGTTTTGGAGATGCTCTGACCCAGTCTTCACCCATTTTTCCCGTTTCTAACATCAACTTTGAGGACAAAACGTTCATTCACTTTACCGCTCATAATGTTATAACTGATTGGTGTATAAACGCCCGCGTATTGATGTAAGCATTTACCCATATGATATGATAGGTATGATAAAATCTGCCATAGACACAGTGGGTGAATCAGTAAACAGTTGTTTGGATTTTTTTTTTACACACACAAACCTGAGTGTATCTCAAACATGCAAATATTTGCATTGGCTACAAAGCAAAGGTAACACTGTGAGCTGACACAAGGTGACACTAGATGGGAAGGATGAAAGAGTTAAGCAGCTCAGTTCAGAAAAAGCCTGTCACACTGAAGTGGTCGTTGCTTTAAAAGGGTTGTCATAGCTCATCTAGCCCGTCAGCTAACCTTGCGCTTCAGGTCAAACTTGTGTGATCAGAGAGCTCGTTAAAGCCGGATCTGTTGGCCACAAGTCAGATCTGTTCACCTGGCTAAAGGCTGCAGGCTGTGATCCAAGGCAGCCACGTCTACTCCGATTACTGACATCAGACAATCAGTGTGTAGGAAATAACAAAAAGGCAAACAAGACAAGATTAGCAGACAGTTAGTCACACGTGATTAAGTGTGATAAGTAGAGACTGGATTCAGCATTAGTCATTATTCATTCATTTGATGTAATGTACTGTATATACATTGTGGTGCAGGGAAACGGGAGAAGTTCTTGGGCGTCTGTAATTGTTTGAAACCAGTGTAATCTTGTTTTGAACATTTTGCCATTAGTTTACACAATTACACTTTCACAATGGTCTCCAACTCCTAGTTCCAAGTTTCCTGATTTAATGGGCCACCCTGTACAAAGTATTGGGACACCTGACTTTTCTTTTAGGAGCATGTGTAATGCAATGCATCTGTGAGTGAGCTTCATGATTATATGGTTTACATGGTTTTGGTTTGCTGCTTTGGTTTATTGCTTTGAGACAATGTCTGTTGTTAAAAGTGCTATAAAAATAATACACGTGTGTTGTAGTTAAAGATTTTGAATGGCCTGCTATAAAGCACTAAAATCTACCCCACTGAACACCTTTGAGATGAATTGGAAAACCCCCCAGGCCTCCTCACCTACATCAATACCTTTACTAACGCCTTCGCAGACAAATCTTCGCAAAAACACTCCACAATCTAGTGAAATTTCCAGAAGAGTGGAGGTTCTCAACTAGACACAGAAATACAACTTTTCTGTTTGACCATCCATGTTTTGTTTGAAGCAAAACGTACATCGCTCTGGACAAGGGCATCTGCTTAATGCCGCAAATGTACAATTTAAATGAAGCTTTTAGATACTAATTCAAAATCGTCTTGGAACTTGGATTGCAAACAATGCAAACTTTCTCTGTGCTTACTGTGTTTGCCAGCCTACTAAACCATTGGTCAGGCTCATTATTATTCCTGTACCTCATTAGGCCTAGTCTACTCACACTGCAAAATCTACTACTTCTATTCAGCTTTTTTTCTTCTAGCTTTGCTGCTTTGGCTTCTCTGTATTTTCTTGTTTACTTGTTCCACCTCATTGTCTGGAACACATTTGTTTTTGTAGACGGTTACAATAAGGCTCATTGTTCGTCTTCCCCCAACTCGATATTATGACAGCATTTGGATTTGTTTCTACACCGTTAAGCAAACCTGCTTTCCTCCTTTCAGCAGTGATGTCAACAGCTGACTGGTTTCTTATTACAAATCTCGAGATGAAACAAATGTGTCGTTAAAGCCTAGTGGGAAACGTTAATCATCTGATGGTCTGTTGCATACACCAACAACGAACCAACCAACTAAACACACAGATGCAGAAAGAAAGAAAGAAAGAAAGAAAGAAAGAAAGAAAGAAAGAAAGAAAGAAAGAAAGAAATATTATCCACTATGTATGTGCTCGTCTATATATTTATCTGGTTAGTTAGTTAGTTATTTGGTTGGTTGGTTGGTTGGTTGGGAAAGTGCGTGTGTGTGTATATATAGTGGTGGGCAGCCTATCCTTCTCTGCTGGCCTAAACACACATCAGAAACACTGACCCACATTTACTACCTAGCATTAAATTTTTTCTTTATTTTAACTAGAAGACCAAAAACGTTTCCAGCGTGGCAATGTGCATCCAGGTTCATAAAGATTTGCTTTACATGAATGGAAGATCTCCTGCTATAGAGCTCTGACCTCAACCCTAGTAACCAGCTTTGGGATAATTAAACTCTGCACCCCAGGTCTCCTGGTAACCTAAATATCCGAATGCTCTTGTGGCTAACGGAGCGAAAATCACCACGAGCAAACTTCACAATCTAGTGGAACATCTTTCCAGAATAGTGGAGGTTCTTATTACAGCAAAATAGGATCTTATGCTCAGGTGTCCACAAAAATAAATTTATTTTTATCTAAAAATCAAAATACTACATTTCCAAATAGTATCTAAGTATCTGAAAAACTATTGCCCTGGGAATCATTTGGAATGTTCACCTTCGCTAATTATCTCTGAACTGTGTATCGGGAATTATCGGCTGCGTGACATGCGATGCGAACGCTGTTTAGTTTCTCTCAAATAACAGTTCCATCACTGTGCCAGAGATATGATTATACACATCACCCCGGCTCTCCCACTGACACTCCTGCTGTTTCCTTTGTTCCTCTGAAATAAGTCTTTTCCACTCAGTATTGGAATGATTCTAATTGACACTGTGGTAACGTCTGATAATTAAAGCTACAAACGCATCAATTCGCAGGTTTGTATTAAACCAAAAGCAATCCATGCAATTATTACGATAATTATTGTTATATAGGGTTCTTATATAAAGTATTAAACACTTCTGGGCGTTCTGTTATAGGAAAAATAATTAATGATGGGAGTGTGGAAATGTGAATTGATGTGCAGGTTTACTTTTACTACCTCAGAGTTAATTATTTTTCCTATGAGATACTGACCAATAGGGAATGGCCTGGGGATTGACTTTAAAGTATTCAGTCCTTTAGTACTAGTGTTTTAACGAGAGGATCGATTCTCACAGTGAAATATAAAAATATACCTTTTATTTTTTAACTACCAACTTTACAATTAGTAACCAAGAGCCTTAACAACTGAGCTACCACGTACCCGTAGTCACACTGATCATTTTATAACAATTATACAAAAATATATTGATAAAAGTATTTTATTTTTGGTACCATTAACCCAAGTGATTTTGACTAAAAGACAGGAGGTGGAGCTGGAGGTAGCAGAGTTGAAGATGCTGACGACGATGGACAGGATTATAAACAAGTTTATTAGAGAGAATGCGCATGTAGGACGTTTTGGGGACAAAGTGAGACAGGCCAGATTAAGATGGTTTGAACATGTGCAAAGGAGAGACATGGGTTATATCGGTAGGAGAATGCTAAGGATGCATCCGCCAGAAAGGAGGAAAAGAGGAAGACCAAGGAAAAGGTTTGTGGATGTGGTGAGGAAAGACATGCAGGTAGTTGGTTTGAAAGAGACCGATGTAGAGGACAGGGTGGTATGGAGACACCTTAAGTGAGCAGCCAAAAGAAGAAGAAGTACCTGAGTGATTGCTGAACTCCCTTCCCTCTTTTCCAAGCAGAACCTCCCAATTAAAAGTTAAAGTCCTTTGAGAAAAACATATCCTATTAAAAATTATATACTAAACAAAATTATAAATGCTTTTATATGTTTTTGCCCCTTTTTTTCATAAGCTGAGCTCAAAAATCTAAGACTATTTCTATGGACACAAAAGGCCTATTTCTCTCATATATTGTTTACAAATCTGTCTAAATATATGTTAGTGAGCATTTCTCCTTTGCTGGGAGAATCCATCCACCTCACAGGTGTGGCAGATCAAGATGCTGATTAGACAGTATAATTATTGCACAGGTGTGCCTCAGGCAGGCCACAATGAAAGGCCAATCTAAAATGTGACGCTTTCAACTCAGATGACGTACGTTTGCATTTTAAAGAGCGTCTAGACGCAGCGGAGGATATCATTCCTGGTAAATAAACCTTTTATTCCTACCTTCATGATTTATAATGTTGCTTGGCTATATATAAAAGCTACATAGTTGAAGTTGATATTTTCCAATAATCAGCTATCAGCAATCTGTTCACGAATATCTGAAGTCATTGTTTTAAAGGTGTTATACTCGGCCATTTGTGCTCATGAGGTGTAAATGTATAATGTAATCTGTAAATATCACCATAAGAACATATGTTAGAATACATTTTAATAACCCTGTGAAGTTCATTCAACAAAATAAAATCTTCATACATACACAAATTTTCATCCAATATCATATTAATCTTGATTACCTATAGAAGTATTGCATTCAATATATCTCTAAAGAGTCTTTAGTTTGATAAGATTTTAAAAAGAAAGATTACGCTTCTTTACAAAAACAGCCGAGCTCCTGAAGTCGTGGTGTGGGCGAGGTTAAAAAGTTGCAAGTACAACAATATGACACTGCAATTAAAAACACAGGAATAAAAAATGTTTAGTCGTAAATTAACTACGTCTAGCAAACAGGTCCAATCGTATATATTTAATGCAGAATCAAGTCTAAAATGAAACATCATGAAAACAACACCTGACTAACAACAGGACGTTTCGATAGGGGAAGTACTGAACGAGTTCTTCTTCTATCACATCCAAAAACACACTTCTTTAAAATAATTTTTCTCAAGCGATTCCTGTGCAGAGCTGCAAACGACTTCCGTAAGCAAATGAAGCATGGTGGTGGGTGTGCTCTTGCTCTCACCCATAGAAGTGCCCATACAAGGAATTCTACCCTTAATGACATCATGAGGGGCCATATTAAAAAAAAAAACTTTCAGAAACTTATACAAACCTGGAAGGAGTGTATTTGGCACAGACATGTGTCCAAATTGATTTTTATTTTGTTTTACTTTGGCCATGTTTAATATGAGACTCCAAATTTATCAGTATAAATAATTCAGAATGCATAAAATAGCACTAGACCCCATGATTTCCGCTGTCTAGTAATGAATTATTACATTCATTCTTGTTTTTCCAGTTTTATGTGTAGAAATTCGGATCTCAATTTGATTTGTCCATTATGTTGCAATAGCATCTGTAAATCTTCTCTGTGGCCTAACAGGATTGTTGCATCATCTGTACCTTGTAGTAAAATGTTCTCAAAGCACAAGAATTGATTGGTAAGCGAGAAAAAATGGCAACATTCTCTTATTCCATCATAAAAACTTTAGGAATGTAGAATATCATAAATTTAACACGTTCATCGTAGCCAATTTAAAAATTAATTATGATGGCTTTAAAAAAAAGGTGTAATTTTGGTTCTGGTAATGACAATATTAATCTTGAAAGTATGATAAAAGAAAATCATATTTTTAATTATCAATCAGGTTTTGTCATGTGTATAAAATAATCAGCTTTGTTATTCTAACATTACCAAAATGCAATACACAATATGTGTGTCTGTAAATATTGTGAAAAATCTACCCATTGTTCCATTTCATTAAGCAGAATAAAATAAACGTCCCCACATTGATATAAAATTCATGTCCTGCATTGGCTTTTTGGTGGTGTAATTGCCCACCAGATCTGCAGCTAAGCTCCTCTAACAGAATATTTCATTTTAAAACCCAAGATTTTTTCTAGATAAACGTCTATTAAAATGAAATGTGCTGTCATAGTGCCCTAATAGATAGCTGGGTCTTGGGAGCATCGTCTTGGGTCTTGGGAGCATATTTCATTCCTAATAGTTCCGAAATACAAGATAAATGATTTTGTTCACAGCCCTGCTCCAGGTATGTAAATGATTATACACAGATGTTTGTAATTACATGACTGAAGAGAAATATGACCACAGAACCATGGAATGAATTCCAGACATACTCAGTGCATCAGGACTTAATCGATTATGATGCCAGAATTACACATAATTCAGCAAAAGTGTGAAAACATAGAGTAGAGTTCAGCGAAGCGAGAGTCAGCATTGGGTTCCTGCCCTCAAATCATTGTCTTTAATCATGAATTTTTAAGGATTACAGGAATTCTAGAAATGACCATGACTCAACAGAATGCAATGGTCAACGAATGCAGAATGCAACGATCATTATGAGCTGTGGGGCGTGACTAAAAGAATACTATTGGAATTATAGTTTGCAGAAAAGAGGTTTCCCTATAGGCTTGCTCAGCTTACACTTCCTAATAGGGTTAGAAACTGGACAACATTAGACTTATTGCGTTTTTTTAAATTGGTTCTGTATCTTAGGACAATGCCTTTTAACCCAGGTCCTGACATAGATTTATTAGGTATGTCCCACTATATAGAGCACTAAAAAAAAATGCTGAAATTGTTATCTCACAATAGGAATCTGAGGATATCTGAGGATCCCTCAAAAGGAGATGGAAACTGTGTCAAATACGGCAACTTAAAGCATGTTAACAGTTAACAGCAATAGTTCACTTATTACCAAAATCAGCATAGATTACAAGGTGGTATCAAAAAGCTTCCAGACTATTTTTTTTTACACAGCAACAGATGGCAGCACAAGACTACTCTCACAGTCACAGGGGGCACCAGCCTGTCTACATCACGGGCTGTGCAACTGGTGCTATTCTGACCACGTGTGTTACCACATCTGCTATTCTGACCACATGTGCAGCCACCAAGCTCTCCTCACACTCCTCTGATCTCACTTTCTTACCTTCCCTACTTACCAGATTTGGCTCCTGCCGGCTTTGCCCTCTTCCCAAAGATGCATATTCAGCTCAAAGGTTGTCATTTTGACACCATTGAGGACATCCAGTGCTTGACAGACTTCTAGGACACATTGCAGGAATGCTCGGAGCACTGTTTTGCTGTGCAAGAGGACTATTTTGATGGGATTGTGTGTAAACATAGATGAATAAAGATCTTACTTGTAAACAGAACCAGTCTTGATACATTTTGATACCACCTTGTATGTAAAGGATATTGGTGGATGGTTGACAATAGTAAATTATAAGTCAACGTTGGAGTTCATGGTTTCTTGGTTAAGATCAAGGATTTTCAGGGACCTTGGTTTAACCAAACCTTCATGAAAGATACCTAATGCATTTTAAAATGACATAGGGATATGGATTGTAGAATGAGGATGCTCATGCAGCTGGTGAAGCATCCATTTCTCAGCTGCAAAGCTCCAAATGCCACATAGTTATGTTGTGAATTAGATGAGAGTGGACCTTCAGAAAGTCACGTGGGCTGCATGTTGATTGGACACTAAAATCATACATAGATAATGTATAAAGAGATGAAGCTGCTGAAATTCATTGTCATAAGAACTATAATTGAAATCGTGTTGTAGTCACATGAGACAAAATCTTAGATTCTTGGCCATGAACACTGTGTTTGGCAAAAAGAACGCAACAGTATTTAAAGAAAAACTCTCAAACCCACTCTACAATCTGTTGCTGGATCTTTGATGCCTTTCATGCCTTGTTAAGTGGTAGAACACTGGCTCCATGACTGATCTCAAGTACAAGAATTATGAAAATGTATCGACTCTTGTCTTATTATTAAAACGTTGTCTCATCTCCACACAAAATCTCCAGAGCTCAGTCAGAGTGACCATCAAGGCCATTCTCCTGCTTGCTCAGTTGGATGAGGCTTGATTGTACCACTGTACTCTTGGAAATCTTTACTGCATCAAAATTTATTTTGTATCTCTCCTTAGATCTGCAACAATCTTGTCTCTGAGCCCTGCAGCCAGTTTCTTTGACCTCATGGCTTGGTTTTGGCTCTGATATTCATGGGCAGGTCTGAGGCCTTCTACAGAAAGCTGTGTGCCTTTCCAAATCATATCCAATAAATTAAATTTACCACAGGTGGACTCCAGTCAAGGTATAGAAACATCTCAAAATAGAGTCACCTACACTAAATTTCAAGTGTTGTTTTAAAGGGTCTGAATTCCTAAATTTACTATATATACAGAATTCTCAGCCATTGTTCTGACTGTGATGTACATTCCACTGGATGCTAATGCTAAACTAGCTATGGAGGAACTGCATGCAGCTATCAGCAAACAGCAGTCTGCACATAGCGAAGGAGCTATCATTGTTGCTGGAGATTTCAACCACTCCAACCAGAGATCTGTTTTTCCAAAATCTCACTGTAATGTCTCCTGCTCTACCAGAGGGGAAAAAACACTGAACCAGGTATACACAAACATACCTGGGGCATACAAGGCCATTCCCCTCCCCTACTTGGGTCAGTCTGATCACTTCTCCTTGTTCATGCTACCCAAATACACACCACTGATCAAACGGGTGAAACCAGCTGTAAAGACAGTAAAGGTGTGGTCAGGGGGGGCCATTTCTTCTCTACAGCAACAGTTGCAGGATACAGACTGGAACATGTTTGCCTCACAGGCCACACTGGACTCTCACACAAATGTGGACATTTACACATTATTTGTTTTGGACCATATCAACACATGCATTGACAATGTCACTACCATCAAACACCTAAAATGCTTTCCTAATCAGAAGCTGTGGATGAACTCTGAAATTGTTGAAAGCAAGAGATGCTGCCTTCAAATCTGGCAACGTGGAGGACTACAACAGAGCCAGGGCCAACCTGAAACGAGGCATCAGGAAAGCAAAACTCACATTCAAACTTCACATAGAAGAGCACTTCCACAACTCTGACCCCAGACACATGTGAAAAGGCATCCAGACCATCACAGACTACAAATGTACAACTCAACCAACAAGCAGTGCTTTCCAACCGGACGAACTCAATCGCTTTTTTACTCATTTCGATCAAAGCAGAGAACATTTCACCTCAACCACTGACTTTTCTACAGCATACAGCCCACTTTCACACTTAACAACAGATGTCTATTCAGCGTTTAGTAGAGTGGATGCACCCAAGGCAGCTGGCCCGTATGGCATACCGGGACGTGTCCTCAGAGCATGCACTGGACAACTGGCACAGGTTTTCATTGACATTTTCAACCTGTCACTGGCCCAAGCCACGGTTCCTAAATGCCTGAAGACCACAACCATCATACCTGTTCCTAAGAACTAAGATGCCGAATGCTCGAATGACTTTCACCCAGTTGCACTCAACCCTATCGCTATGAAGTGCTTTGAGAAACTGTTCCTGAATCACCTTACTGCGGGCCTACCACCTACACTGGACCCACACCAGTTTGCCTATCTCTTGAAAAGGTCAATAGAGGATGCAGTTTCCACAGACATTTATTCAGCCCTCACCCACCTTGATATCTGCTCCTTCACTTGCAGATAGGTTCTGGACTTTCTCACCAACAGACCTTAATCTTTAAGGTTAGGCAACCAGGTATCCTCAACCCTAATTCTAAACACTAGCATCCCACAGGGCTGTGTTCTGAGCCCACTTCTTTACTCCCTGTTCACCCACGATTGTGCTCTTCTGCATAACTTCAACATCCTTATCAAATATGCAGAAGACACCACAGTAGTCGGCCAGATCGACAACAATGACGAATTGGCCTACATGGAAGAGATCCAAAGTCTGACAGCTTGGTGTGCCAACAACAACCTGACCCTCAACGCCACAAAGACTAAAGAGCTCATTGTGGACTTTCGGAAATTCAAATGCAGAAGACATCTACCAGTCAACATCAATGCCACTGAGGTAGAGCGAGACTACAGCTTTAAGTTCCCCTTGAGTTCACATCTCTGAGGATCTGTCCTGGCAGCAGAACACTTTAGCCTTGGTTAAGAAAGCACAACAATGCCTGTACTTTTTGAGAAGTCTTAAGAAATCACATCTGTCCCCAGGGATTTTAACGAGGTTCTACCGCTGCATCATTGAGAGCATCCTGATCAACTCCATCACTGTATGATACAGAGGCTCCACTGTGTGTGAATATAAAATATAATCTATATATATAATATATATAAAACATATCATATATATATAATACATATATACACAGTGGGGCAAAAAATTATTGTCAGCCACCAATTGTGCAAGTTCTCCAACCTAAAAAAGATGAGAGAGGCCTTTAATTTTCATCAAAGGTACACTTTTACTATGAGAGACAAAATTTGAAAAATTAATCTAGAAAAAAAAAACATTTCATTTTCAAATAATTTATTTGAAAATTATACTGGGCCACTCCAGGACCTTGCAATGCTTCCTACAAAGCCACTCCTTCGTTGCCGGGGTGGTGTGTTTGGGATCATTTTCATGCTGAAAGACGCAGCCACGTTTCATCTTCCATCAAGCTCCTTGCTGATGGAAGGAGGTTTTCACTCAAAATCTCACGATACATGGCCCTATTTATTCTTTTCTTTACACGGATCAGTTGTCCTGGTCACTTTGCAGGAAAACAGCCCAAAAGCATGATGTTTCCACCCCCATGCTTCACAGTAGGTATGGTGTTCTTTGGATGCAAAAACTGCCAAACCGCATTTCCTTGCTGTGTACCTGTACAATGCAATGACAATAAAGTTCTATCTATCTATCTATCTATCTATCTATCTATCTATCTATCTATCTATCTATCTATCTATCTATCTATCTATCTATTTGTATGCAATCATTTTTACATGCGGAAAAGAGTTAAAATCTAAGTTTCCTCTGGAATATATGACGTGGCGGACCACAAGTTTGTTTAATCACTGCATTTTTAAAGCATTGCATTATTTATTTATTTTTTTAAACTTCAAAACATACACAACAATGGCAAGGTTATAAAAAAGAACCTAAAGTTAGCACAGTGTCACTGTGGCTACTTACTCCATACGGGAAATACTATTTGTTTTGCGTATGCATGAAAACGCTAAAGAACCATTATTGCTAGCGCTTAAAGCTGGGCATAAAATCTATAGTGCTAGTGGTTTCAACAGAACAGCATGGGAATGGTTTGCTTTCTACCTGGAAGATCACTCATAACAGGTAACATGGAGAGGACCCACATCATCCCTGTGCAGACTGACCACAAGGCTTGGTACTTGGTCCCCTCCTTTTTTCCCTCTATACCCACTCCATTGATGAAGTCATATTCTCACATGGGTTTTCTTACCACTGCTGGAGTTCATGGTTTCTTGGTTAAGATCAAGGATTTTCAGGGACCTTGGTTTAACCAAACCTTCATGAAAGATACCTAATGCATTTTAAAATGACATAGGGATATGGATTGTAGAATGAGGATGCTCATGCAGCTGGTGAAGCATCCATTTCTCAGCTGCAAAGCTCCAAATGCCACATAGTTATGTTGTGAATTAGATGAGAGTGGACCTTCAGAAAGTCACGTGGGCTGCATGTTGATTGGACACTAAAATCATACATAGATAATGTATAAAGAGATGAAGCTGCTGAAATTCTTGTCATAAGAACTATAATTGAAATCGTGTTGTAGTCACATGAGACAAAATCTTAGATTCTTGGCCATGAACACTGTGTTGGGCAAAAAGAAAGCAACAGTATTTAAAGAAAAACTCTCAAACCCACTCTACAATCTGTTGCTGGATCTTTGATGCCTTTCATGCCTTGTTAAGTGGTAGAACACTGGCTCCATGACTGATCTCAAGTAAAAGAATTATGAAAATGTATCGACTCTTCTCTTATTATTAAAACGTTGTCTCAACTCCACACAAAATCTCCAGAGCTTAGTCAGAGTGACCATCAGGTTCTTGTTACCTCTCCTACTAAGGCCATTCTCCTGATTGCTCAGTTGGATGAGGCTTGATTGTACCACTGTACTCTTGGAAATCTTTTCTGCAACAAAATTTATTTTATATCTCTCCTTAGATCTGCAACAATCCTGTCTCTGAGCCCTGCAGCCAGTTTCTTTGACCTCATGGCTTGGTTTTGGCTCTGATATTCATGGGCAGGTCTGAGGCCTTCTACAGAAAGCTGTGTGCCTTTCCAAATCATATCCAATAAATTACATTTACCACAGGTGGACTCCAGTCAAGGTATAGAAACATTTTAAAAAAGAGTCACCTAAACTAAATTTCAAGTGTTGTTTTAAAGGGTCTGAATTCCTAAATTTACTATATATACAGAATTCTCAGCCATTGTTGTGACTGCGATGTACATTCCACTGGATGCTAATGCTAAACTAGCTATGGAGGAACTGCATGCAGCTATCAGCAAACAGCAGTCTGCACATAGCGAAGGAGCTATCATTGTTGCTGGAGATTTCAACCACTCCAACCAGAGATCTGTTTTTCCAAAATCTCACTGTAATGTCTCCTGCTCTACCAGAGGGGAAAAAACACTGAACCAGGTATACACAAACATACCTGGGGCATACAAGGCCATTCCCCTCCCCTACTTGGGTCAGTCTGATCACTTCTCCTTGTTCATGCTACCCAAATACACACCACTGATCAAACGGGTGAAACCAGCTGTAAAGACAGTAAAGGTGTGGTCAGGGGGGGCCATTTCTTCTCTACAGCAACAGTTGCAGGATACTGACTGGAACATGTTTGCCTCACAGGCCACACTGGACTCTCACACAAATGTGGACATTTACACATCATTTGTTTTGGACCATATCAACACATGCATTGACAATGTCACTACCATCAAACACCTAAAATGCTTTCCTAATCAGAAGCTGTGGATGAACTCTGAAATTTGTTGAAAGCAAGAGATGCTGCCTTCAAATCTGGCAACGTGGAGGACTACAACAGAGCCAGGGCCAACCTGAAACGAGGCATCAGGAGAGCAAAACTCACATTCAAACTTCACATAGAAGAGCACTTCCACAACTCTGACCCCAGACACATGTGAAAAGGCATCCAGACCATCACAGACTACAAATGTACAACTCAACCAACAAGCAGTGCTTTCCAACCGGACGAACTCAATCGCTTTTTTACTCATTTCGATCAAAGCAGAGAACATTTCACCTCAACCACTGACTTTTCTACAGCATACAGCCCACTTTCACACTTAACAACAGATGTCTATTCAGGGTTTAGTAGAGTGGATGCACCCAAGGCAGCTGGCCCGTATGGCATACCGGGACGTGTCCTCAGAGCATGCACTGGACAACTGGCACAGGTTTTCATTGACATTTTCAACCTGTCACTGGCCCAAGCCACGGTTCCTAAATGCCTGAAGACCACAACCATCATACCTGTTCCTAAGAACTAAGATGCCGAATGCTCGAATGACTTTCACCCAGTTGCACTCAACCCTATCGCTATGAAGTGCTTTGAAAAACTGTTCCTGAATCACCTTACTGCGGGCCTACCACCTACACTGGACCCACACCAGTTTACCTATCTCCTGAAAAGGTTAATAGAGGATGCAGTTTCCACAGACATTTATTCAGCCCTCACCCACCTTGATATCTGCTCCTCCACTTGCAGATAGATTCTGGACTTTCTCACCAACAGACCTTAATCTTTAAGGTTGGGCAACCAGGTATCCTAATTCTAAACACTAGCATCCCACAGGGCTGTGTTCTGAGCCCACTTCTTTACTCCCTGTTCACCCATGATTGTGCTCTTCTGCATAACTTCAACATCCTTATCAAATATGCAGAAGACACCACGGTAGTCGGCCAGATCGACAACAATGACGAATTGGCCTACATGGAAGATATCCAAAGTCTGACAGCATGGTGTGCCAACAACAACCTG
>MU565177.1:0-11857 GCA_024362625.1 Silurus asotus | reverse complement strand
CTGCTGAGCTATACGCCCTTACACGCGCCTGTGTCCTGTTCGCTGACACTGATGTCACTATCTACACAGACTCACGCTATGCTTTTGGCGTTGCTCATGATTTCGTTAGGATTTGGCAATCTCGCGGCTTCACTGCCGCCGATGGTAAGCCCATTTCCCATGCATCACTGGTACAGGATCTAATAACTGCCTGTCACCTGCCACATTCCTTGGCTATTGTTAAAACCAGGGCTCACTGTTCTGGTGACACGGACGAGGTCGATCGCATGGCCAAACAAGCTGCAGCCTCACGTCCGCTGCCACCAGACTTATCTCCAGCAATGGTGTCTGTTAATACCATGATCAGTGCTGTTTTACCTGACATGGATTTACCTTCCCTACAGGCCTCAGCTACTGACGCTGATCGCGCCTTCTGGGCAAATCAGGGTTGTACCGGTTCCACAATTTTGGTCGATAGTCGAGGTCTTCTTTGCCTTCCACGTCATTGTACACCTTTTCTCGTCCGCGAATTTCATGGTCCCACTCATCGCGGACGAAGAGGGGTATTACATGACCTAACTGAAAATTTCTGTATAGATCACTTATACACAGACGTAAACAACATACTAAAGAGATGCTTAACATGCGCGCAAAACAACATCTCCAAACCAGGTGCCATACATCAACATCTTCCCACCCCTGAAACACCATTTCAGGAATGGCAGATTGATTTCACACACATGCCCAAACAAGGCCCTATCAGATACCTTTTGGTAATGGTGGATAAATTTTCCCGGTGGGTCGAAGCTTTCCCCTGGAGCAAAGAGAACGCTAGAATAGTGGTTCAGAAGTTAACTACGGATATAATTCCAAGATATGGTATCCCTGTAGGAATTGATTCTGACAAGGGAACCCCATTTACCTCCAAGGTCACCCAGCTTTTGTGTCAAGAGTTAAAAATCAATTGGCATTTCTATATTCCATACCACCCGCAATCATCAGGAATTGTAGAACGAGCCAACCGCACAATCAAGGACAAAATTCGAAAAGCCATGCACGCATCAGGCTCGAAGAATTGGCTTCATGCCCTTCCGCTGGTTTTAGCAGATATGCGCATGACAACTCAAGTGGCTCTCGATCATTTGTCACCGTATGAATTAGTGTTGGGACGACCTTTTCCCCTTTCAATGGCGTCGAGGAAAACAGGCTTTGGGTACAGGGGATCTAGATGTGCATCTCAGCGAATACGCTGCAGGGCTGCTACAAACATTGGATGAATATTGGGCACGGGTAAGTGAGAAAAAAACACAAATTCCGACAGAAAACACTCATTCCTTTAAGGTAGGGGATCGGGTTTTGGTAAAGAAATTGGACAAAATGGGGACACCTCTGGGTGAAACCCCCTACAGTAACCCTGCAGACGTCATTGCTGTAACACGCACGGCTGTGCTAACTGATCTTTTTCCACAGTGGATCCACGCCGGACAAGTGAAGCACGCTCCCAATTAAAATGAAGTTGTAACCATTTGTTTTTGACTATGTTCTTTTTTATGTCCTAGTAACCATTAGAGACCATCCGTAGACCTTGTTCCTCCACAGACTGAGGGTAAATCTCGCCCTGGACACCAACGTCATACCACAGACACTCTGGTGCAGGCTTGCAGGACACAAACCACACTGCTGGACGTGTCGGAAGAAGCTAGGTGGGGAACAACCACCTCTGCTGGACAAAGACACGGCCAGTGACCAGTATGGCCACCCTTACTAATACTACTGTCCATGCTTGGGACAGGGTTACCCGTCCAAGCACATCCACATGACAACATGTTTTGGAACCTGATTATACTTAAATCATTTATTATTAAGTATAAAAGGGGGGATTGTGAGAATGTATTTTATATGTGCTTGCTTGTGTCTTGAGAATGAACTAATTGTACCAAGATTTATGTTTGCTACAATGTTACTCCACAGCTTGATTTTGCAGGAGTAGTTGAAGGTCACCGAACATGTTTCTGTTTTTCTACGTGTATATTATGTTCCTCCCTATACATACCTATGTCTTAGCTGGCTTTAAGATAACAATGTTGATTAATGCTGAACCTGTGTACAGCACGAAAAGCACTTAGGAGAAGATTATGTTCTGTTTTTTTCTTTATAACGCACCTCTGTTTTCACATTCTGTGTTTTACTGTCTAGTCAGATGCTCATCTCGCGAGAAGGGATGTTGACTCCCTCCCATCGCGCAATAACCTCGCCTATGTGGCGCCTTTGTTGCAAAAGTTTTGTGTGTATAAATACTTTGCTCTGATACATTTTTTTTTGAACAGTGATCTTGAATAAACCAGACGTGATTTTATTCGTGTGGGTTGTTCTTTCATTGTTCCGAGGCGCCTCTACAGTGTGGCAAAGAGAGCGCCTAAGGACCTGAGGGGAAGATCTTCTTAACAGCTATTGATCCAAAAGTATTGAAAACAGAACAAATCAGATTTTACTTTACAAAGACAAAAATCCTCATGAAAAGATAATCAAATATTCTTCTTTTTCTTTTTGCTGCTCTCGTTAGATCATTCATCTTCAAATGACTGTCCTTTACATCTGACTGCTTCAAACCAACCACATGCATGTCTTTCCTCACCACATCTGTAATCCCCTTCCTTGGCCTTCTTCTTTTCACGCCATGTCTCTCCTCTGGACATGACCAAACAATTTTAATTACACCTCTCTCAACCCTGACTCCCAAAGCATCCTCTAATAATCACCTTTCTAATCCTTGTTTATCATCGTTACTTCCAATGAATACCTCAGCATCTTCAGCTCTGCTACCTCCATCTCTACCTCCTGGTTTTTACTCAATGCTTTTGTCTCTAATTGTTGCCCAGGTCTCACCACAGTCCTATAAACTTTCCCTTTTACTCTCACAGATACTCTTCAATCACAAATCAGTCCTGCAATCACTCTTCTCCACCCACTCCACCCTGCCTGCACTCTTTTCTTCACTTTTGTAACACATAACTTCTCTCCATTACTTTGCACTGTTGATCCCAGATACCTGAACCCCTCCACCTTCTCCACCTCTTCTCCCTGCAACCGCACCCCTCCACTGCCCTCCCTCTTATTCACACACACATGTACTCTGTCTTACTCCTACTGACTTTCATTCCCCTTCTCACCAGCGCATATCTCCACATCTTCAGGCTCTTCTCCACCTGCTCCCTACTCTCACCACAAATCACAATATCATCCACAAACATCATCGTCCACAGAGACTCCTGTCTGACCTCATCTGTCAACTTGTCCATCACCACTGCAAACAGGAAAGTGCTTAGAGCCAATCCTTGGTGCAGTCCAACCTCCACCTTGAACCAGTCTGTCATTCCTACTGCACACTTCACTGCTGTCACACCATCCTCATACATGTCCTGCACCACCCTCACATACTTCTGTCACACCAGACTTCCTCATACAATACCAATATTATATTCACAATAGAAAACAGAAAATGGTTTAATTGTGGAAATGTACCATTTAAAGGAAAACATAACAGTGATTTTTAATTACTTTTTTAAATTGAGAATTCGATGGCAACAACACGTCTAAATGTGGGTCATGTTTACTCTGGGCATTTGGGAACCAGTTGCTAGAATTTTGGAAGAGTAATATTTTCCTATTCGTGTGTGATACAGGATTCTAGCTGTTCAACAGTCCTAAATCTTCTCTGGTGCATTTAAAATTTTTTTTGCTATTTTTGCTAAAGGTTTTTAAATAGTAAAAGGTCTAAACCAGGTCAGGTCGACACCCAGACTGAGATATGCAAAGTCTCTTGTTGAGAACACGGCATTCGGAATTACATTTCTTTTTTTATGTGAGTTGACATTTTTTTGGGGGGCCAGGGGTAGGTGGCTAGCATCACCTGTCGCAAACAGACGAAGATACATTTACATTTGCGCCATTTAGCAGACGCCCTTATCCAGAGCGACGTACAAAAGTGTTTGAGGCTCTAGTAATGAATAAATCTACACTGGTACACCAGTTAACAAACTTAATACAAATATAACTCTTGAGATACACCTGACCATATGTATGTTTTCATAATACGTCATGTTTTTTTTTAAATAAAAGCAACACAGTTGTATTGCATGCATGGGGTACAACAGAACTCTAATAAATGGACATTTGGTGTCACCCAAATGAGGACTGATTCCTTTATATGTTTCTCAGTGAGTTCTTCCTTGTGACTGTTGGCAACTGCTCGCTTATTAGGTATAAACTTATAGGAAGTATTTTTTTATGTAAAATGTATATTTGTAATCTATATATTACTGTAAAACATATTTGGGACAATATCCACTGGTAAATGTTTTATACAAATTGAATGGAACTGTCAGAAATCCACCTGCCACGCCCCCCTCAGTGGCTGTCATGCTTTCTATGAATCTCCCGACTTCATCACACACACCTGGGTCTCGTTAAGCACTCATTTCTGACTTCTACATAAACCCCTAACTCACACTCACTCCCTATCCGTTATTGTATGTGTTTGCTGATTTATGCTGTTCTACATATCCTTATGCGTTCCTTTCCTTCTGGACTCTACACTCTTTCCACGGCTGCGCTTTCTCCCCAAAGCGCACCCCGGATTACCCCCATCTTCCTGTGCGTTCATTCTTAGACTTTGTGGACCTCGCCCCTCCAGGGCGTACCACGGATATCCCTCTTTGGATTCCTAAGGACTACCATGTGTGTGTGTGTTTGTGTGTATTTCTCTCTCTCACTCTCTTTATTAAACCTGAGCGAGCTTTACTCCGGCTTCCGCATCCTGTTCATTCGCTCTCTGACAGGAACTGAACTGAATTGAAGCATGAACTCAATTTATATTTATATTTATAACTAATAGTGTTTTAAGGATTTATAACTATAGATTTATCTATAACATCTCGTGTCAGTAGCTATTAGATTCTGCAACTGGTTTGCACAAATTATCTGTTAAAACATTTTGAATTGAAAACTGATTAAAAAAAATATACATTTTTGCCTGCATTTGTTGTTTGTTTTATTGAAATCATACACATTTCCCTTTCAAGAACTTCAGCTGTGAAAAGCTATGGGAACGGCCCACGTTGTCCACGCTCTGCATCAGGCGTAAAACCCAGCCAATAGGCAAGTCGTGATGTCATCTGTGGGCAACTTCGTGTAAACCCGGAAGCTACAAAATGGCAGAGCGATGGTAGCGGCATTAGGTTCTGTTGCTCAGGTAAGCACTTTGTGTGTTAATATGTGCAACATGGAAAAACAGACAGGCTTTTGCATGCGTGTTCCTCCTTGCCCCCGGTTCATTACAGGAGGAGATACACATGAGATGTTTGTTGTTTGTTTAAGAGTGGAGCATGTTCAATCATCTCTCTTGGCTTTTTCAGTACCCACTCATTACTCTCAAGGTTTTAAGGAGATCTTTTCGAAACTTAGATATATGTAGGGAACACACGTTCCTGTCTCGACGATCTACATTTTTCATCGCACATAAACTGCCTGGAGATGATGGCTGTGCTTATGGCACTCCAACACTTCCTCCAAGACCTAAGAGCTCAAACACGTGCTAGTCCGTGTGAACAATACTTCGGTGGTCTCGTACATCAACCGCCAAGGGGGTCTTTGATCTTGTCCCTGTACAGGCTGGCACATCCGGATCCTCTTGTGGCCTGAAGGGAAACTCCTCTCACTGAGAGCCGTTCACATCCCCGGCTGGTTGAATTAGTGAACAGACGCCCTTTCAAGGCAAGGGCCGAGGCCAGGAAATGGAGGTTCCACCACGAGGTGGTGAAGCAAATATGGCAGAGATATTACAAATCCCACTTAGATCTCTTTGCAACTCAGGAGACCTCACACTGTCCCCTCTGGTTCTCTCTCTCTTGCTGCTCCCAGGAGTTCTGGAGAGAATCCACCAGGATGGAGTACGTTTCCTTCTGGTAGCACCTTGTTGGCCAGGCAGACCGTGGTTTGCGGACCTGCTGTCCCTCCTCAGGACCTCCTTGGGAAATTCCTCTAACAAGGGATCTCCTATCACAGGCCTCTCTACTGAGGTAGTTAAGACCACCCTCCATTTCAGATCTCCCTCCAGTTGAGGAGATCTGAGGAGAGGATGTCATATGTCGTTAGATGGCAGCTGTTCTCCACGTGGTGTGAGCACCACAAGTAAGACCCAGTCAACTGCCTGGTTGGTTCAGTTCTGGAGTTCTAACATGAACAGTTTGCAAAAGGGTTGGCCACATCCACCTTCAAGGTTTACGTGTCCACTATAGTGGCTTATTGTACCCCACCGGCTAGGGAAACACCATCTCGTGACACATTTCCTGCTCGGCACCCGGACGCTGACGCACGGGATTCGATCCAGTGCGCCTGTGTGGGATTTGGCCATCATGTTGGTGGCTCTATCTGAGCCCCACTTTGAGCCTTTGGCTGAGGTGGCCCTTATATATCTGTCGGTTTAAACCACCATCCTTTTGGTGATATCCTTCCTTAAAAGGATCGGGAACCCACAGACCCTGTCTATGGCCCTATCTCTCCTGGAGCTTACCCCTGGCATGGCCAGTGTGTTCCTCTACCCTAGAGCTGGGTATGTACCTAAGATCCCTATGGCTTTCTTTACAACCTGTCATGTTGCAGGCATTCTGCCCTTCTCCCCTACTAGTTCCAGACCAGAAGAAGCAGAATCAACTGTGTCCAGTGCAAGCACTGGGTACGTATCTCCACAGGACAAGTCCTTGGAGGAAGTCGGAGCAACTGTTTGTCTGCTATGACCCTCATAAGAAAGGTTTTCCTGCCAATAAGCAGACTTTCAGTAGATGGATAGTGGATGGGTATTCAGTTGGTTATGGGTCCTCTGTTCTTCCCAATCCGTTCTGAGTCAAGGCTTATTCAACCCAGAGCATGGTGGCCTCTATGGCCTTGTCCGCAGGGGTGCCCCTGCAGGACATATGTAATGCTACAGGTTGGTCCACCTCGTTGACATTTGTCAGGTTTTACGACCTTGACATTAGAGCCACTCCTGGCTCCTCCGTCCTGCAGGCTGGTGTTGCCCAGACACTCTAGGCAGGGACTGGTCAGTATGGTGCAATGGTATACTGGTTCCCAAAACATTTTGACACACCTCGGGTTCCTGAAAGGGAACGTGTCTAGGTTTCAGATGTACCCTGCATCGCTGTAAGTGCTTACCCTCACCTTTTTTCAGCTAATGCCGCTACCATCACTCCGCCATTTCGTAGCTTCCTGGTTTACAAGATGTTGCCTGGCGATGACATCACGACTTGCCTATTAGCCAGATTTTACACGTGATTCAGAGCGTGGACAATGCGGGGCTTTCCCAAAGAGTTTCAATGCAGCGTTTCGTTCCCTCAGGGAACTAAGGTTACATCCAAAACCTACAGACGTTATTACTTATTATAAACTCATTAACACAAATATTAGAGATAAAATCGCTTTGGAAATTTAAATTTAAATTCAAAAAACAATATTAGTAGATCAATTGGATATTTGTAAGGATAGGATTCTATATAAAAGTAGAAATATGAGTAGAAATATAAAAATTTGAGGTTTTCAATTTTATGACAGAAATTGATAATAGTCATCAAGCTTAATTTTTTTCCTAGAGACAGGGTGGATCTTCTAAAAGCAATAAAAACATTCTAATTCATTTGTGTTTTTCACTCATATGCAACATTTCACATATTTAGTCTTTTCTCACAAATCCAAATATAATTTATTTTACAAGAAACATCATCCCATTTTCCGTTCTCAGGGTGATAGCCAGACACAGCACAGTCCTCATCCCCGATACTGTTTGGTTGACCTGGATTCCAGAACCTGAAAGAAGAGAATCGGTCTTGACCTTTTTATGTAGTTTTATTGACGTTCATCATTACAGATTTGATTTAAGACAATTTTTACAAAAAAGTTATTATTTTGTCTGAGTCATTGAAACTTCATCGCACCGTGATTTTACACACACTGTGGCTCACCATATACCTTATACACTATTAACTGAAAATACACATCCATATACAGTAAGGGAAATAATTAATTGATCCTCTGCTGATTTTCTAAATTTACCCTCTTACACAGAAATGAACAGTCTAGATTATTTATGGTAGGTTTATTTTAACAGAGACAGAATATTTGCAGCAGTCGATAAAATAATTATTTCCCCTCACTGTACCGTATACACCATAAAATGAAAATCTTCTTTTTCTTTCGGCTGCTCCCATTAGGGGTCGCCACAGCGGATCATCCGTCTCCATACTACCCTGTCCTCTACATCTGCCTCTTTCACACCAACTACCTGCATGTCTTACCTGACCACATCCATAAGCCTCCTCCTTGGTCTTCCTCTTTTTCTCTCTCTGGTGGCTCCATCCTCAGCATTCTCCTACCAATATAACTCATGTCTCTTTTCTGCACATGTCCAAACCATCTTTATCACACTCCCTTCACCTTGTCTCCAAAACATCCAACATACGCTGTCCCTCTAATAAACTTATTTCTAATCTTGTCTATCCTCATCACTCCCAACGAAAACCTTAACATCTTCAGCTCTGCTACCTCCAGCTCCGCCTCCTGTCTTTTATTCAATGCCATTGTCTCTAATCCATACAACATCGCAGGTCTCACCACAGTCCTAAAAACATTTACTTCCATTCTTGCAAATATTCTTCTAATAAAAATCACTCCTGTCACTCTTCTCCACCCACTCCACCCTGCCTGCAATCTTTTACTAACACACTCTCCATTACTGTGCACTGTTAACCCCAGGTACCTAAACTCCACCACCTTCTCCACCTTTTCTCCCTGCACAGGTACTCTGTCTTACTCCTACTCACTTTCATTCCCCTCCTCTCCAGCACGTACCTGCACCTATCCAGGCTATTCTCAACCTGCTCACTACTCTTACCACAAATGACAATATCATCCACAAACATCATAGTCCAGGGAGACTCCTGTCTGACCTCGTCCGTCAACTTGTCTATCACCACTGCAAACACGAAAGGGCTCAGGGCTGATCCTTGATGCAGTCTAACCTTCACCTTGAACCAGTCTGTCGTTCCTACTGCACACTTCACTGCTGTCACACTGTCCTCATATATGTCCTGCATTACCATCACATACTTCTCTGACACACCTGACTTCCTCATACAATACCACAACTCCTCTCTCTACCCTGTCATACGTTTTCTCTAAATTTACAAATACACAATGCAATTCCTTCTGTCCTTCTCTATACTTCTCCATCAACATTCGCAAAGCAAATAAGGCATCTGTGGTGCTCTTCCTTGGCATGAAACCATACTGTTGCTCACAGATGGTCACCTCTTCTCTCAGCCTGGTTTCCACTACACTTTCCCATAACTTCACGGTGTGACTGATCAACTTAATTCCGCTGTACTTACTGCAGGTGTGCACATCTCCCTTATTCTTTAAGATCGGTACCAGCACACTCCTTCTCCATTCCTCAGGCATCCTCTCACCTTCCAGAATCTTGTTAAAGAATCTGGTAAAAAAACTCCACTACCAACTCTCCTAAACATCTCCATGCTTCTACCGGTATGTCATCTGATCCAACCAACGTTCCACTCTAGCAATCCTTTTCTCTATCTCTAGTGTTCAACCTCTCATACAGCTCCTCATATGCCTTTTCCTTGGCTTTAACCACATCCCTCATTACCTGCTGTTTAAACACCTCCAGTGTTCCTTGTCTTACTTCCTTTCCACTTGGTCTCCTGAACACACAACATATCTACCTTTCTTCTCTCCATCATATCAGCTACTTCTCTCCCTTTACCAGTCATAGTGCCAACATTTAAAGTACCAACCCAAACCTCCACTCTCCTACACTTCTCCTTTCCCTGCCGACTCTGTGGTCTTCTTCCTCCTCTCCTTCTCCTCCTTCAGCCAACAGTAGCCCAATTTCCACTGGTACCCTGTCGGCTAACGATACCTGTGGCGGTCGTTGGTAACCCGAGCCTTGACCGATCCGGTATGAAATTCTTAATCGTGCCCCGCATATTTGATCGTTTTTAAGCTAGATGCTCTTCCTAACGCAACCCTCCGCATTTATCTGGGCTTGGGACTGGCACTAAGAGTGCACTGGCTTGTGCCTCCCTAATGGCTGGGTTACACCATAAACTGAAAATAAAGATTGAAAATAAACAGTTGATTGGTAAGAATTCATGGTACCCACAGGTTGTGAAGATGAATGATGATGATGTCATTAGCTAAAACATGCGCAGGTTACTTAACTTCCTGAACAAGTGTTCACCTGTAAGTGAGTCATGTTTACATTTGAGAGAATTGCGAAACAATTCCCAGGCAACCAAATTTAAAAAAAGGTTTTGTTTTGTTTCTTCATGACAGATATTACATGACCATTTTTTATTCAAACTGTGCTCCAACCTGCCAGTGTGAAATCGTCACATATGCTCTGAGACCTGAGAGTGATTTCTGTGTTCTTAAACGGGATGTTAGAGTGACCATTGAACCATTGTTCATCACTGTGGTACCGTCCACCCATTTCCAGGTCCCTTCACTGTCTATGTCATTTGCACCAATCCAAACACCTTGATATCTTCTCCACACCTCAACAAAGTCCTGGTGTGAAATAACAACTGATTAGATGTTCCCATTCGATGACATACAGGAGAAATATGTCTTTCTTTAATAAATTAATGACATTAACATCTACATTAACACCACATCTTAAATCAGGATTTTCTAATCTGATTGATAAGAAGATGTGCATCATTTTTATAACCATAACATGAACAACACTTTACTATTAATGTGTTCATTTTAACAGGGAATTGTTTCTATAGTAACAGCTTGTTTTTTAAAAATAAACTTCTATAAATATTGTAGTGTGATTCTGGTGTGCAATAATCTAAAGATACGGATCCCATTCAGGCTTCTAACATCAATAAAGAGCTTAGAAATATACCATTTAAATATAAAATCTCTTATTTTTCCTATTTTTACAGTACACTACCTGTTCCTTACTGCTGTTTATGATCACCAGGTCTGCTCCTCTTCCCTGGCAGTCCTTTCTGCTCTCACTCCAGCTCTTCTTCTCAGCAGAAATGTAATAAATACTGGAGCTGAAGTATCTCCATCCTGGTGTGGTAATGTCTTTTGCCGAAAAGACTAGATCAAACCACAAACCCTGAACCAGTCCATCACTACGATATGATCATGTTCACCTGCATGACTAAATCCACTGTCACATGGTGACATTATTTATTATATTATTTTATAGTATTTACTATAAAACTTTATATTTGGAATAATTTAGTGAGCTATTTAAACACTGCCCCTGATGGGTAAGAGTGAAGAAACACTAGTCATGTATTTATTGTATCTGTGGTTCTAACACCACCAAAATATTCAGTCACCTAGAAACTGCCAGAGCGGTGAGAAAGAGAAGGTGAGAAAACAAAAGAGAGACATGAATAAGGCTATTTTATACTGACACCATAAAATATGTGCAGAAGAAGAAACACAGGTGATTAAACACTGCCCCTGAGGATTATCTGGTGTTCACAGACACACAGGGGATACAAAATTAGTGTTTAAACCAACTGCAAATGTGCTGCAATACTTTACATTTAACAAACATTCACTTACTCAGTTGAGAAAGACGTTCCTTCTCAGCAGCCATGTTGTTGTAACTGGTCTGTAACTGACTTTTTCCATAGTCAGGTTGTTGAAACTGGTCTTTAACTGGTCCCTCTCTATAGTCAGATTGTTGAAACTGGTCTCCAACTGGCCTCTTTCTTTAGTCAGGTTATCAAAATTGACCCACAGTATGGTGATGACAGCCAGCAAGAAAACAACCAGC
>MU565093.1:20128-32324 GCA_024362625.1 Silurus asotus | reverse complement strand
TCAAGTCCCTGATTGTTGGTGTAAGTAAGATTCAGGAGTCACATTTCATATGTAAAGAAAACAATCTGTTACACTATACAGTGAAATGATGAACTCAGTGTCAGTCATTTGGTCAGTGAAGAAATGTAAAGTTAGTTAGCAAAAAGCAAATGCTATCTATAAGACCATGGACAAAGATGGGCAAAGGAGCTTTTAAGGTGCTTTTTATGTGAGTTATACATAGTCACATTTTTCAACTAGCCTGCATCCTTGAATACTGCTGTTGGACATGAAAAAGGGGATAACCTTCATGGTGGGCGTCTTGCAAAACAGGCACATTAAACTATTGAAAAAAACTCAAAGAAACTCCTGAGATTCGCCCTCTGAGCCAGCACAGAGACAAGTGTTTTGTAAGGCCAGGTGTATCAACTGTTCTAGGTACGAAGCAGCTACCTGAGCAGAGCCCGGATAGCTCAGTCGGTAGAGCATCAGACTTTTAATCTGAGGGTCCAGGGTTCAAGTCCCTGTTTGGGCGTTAAAAAGCCAACGGCTGACCGATTTTTGGTGGTGTGATGATCCAACGCTTTTTTGAATCTTCCCTTGACGTCAAAATTCCGTGAGATTTTTTTCCTTGTACAGAGTAGGTTCTCTGACGTTTCCACATGCTTTCCAAGTGTTACCCATACATTAGCAAATCATGGTTTAGTCTCACTGTGGTAAGCATCCCCTATGGTGTTCATTTTGACCAACCAATGGCTCTGACAATAGTCGTCTTTGTTTGAACCCAAAAGATATTGCCATGATCCTCCCATGCAAATATCATTGGTTCAAACATACTTTGACTGTGACATTATTTGCGGTGTCACTGAAACTTGAATTGTGAATACATCTTAGTCACTATATGCAGAGGTATCATGTTTTTCAGCTAGAGCAAATTGACAAAGTTTGGTAACACGTTATAGGAGGGTTATAATGTACTAACGTTAATTTGATGAGACAGACTACACTTTGGACAAATTCAAAGTCTCCACATTCAACAATCAAAGTTAGAGCAGCTGCTAATAAAGGCCAAAAAGCAAGAGTCCAGCAACCATGACCTCGACCTGATTCGAACACGCAACCTTCTGATCTGGAGTCAGACTCGCTACCGTTGCGCCACGAGGTCCGAGGGCTGCTTCGGCCAGCCTCATGGCCCGGAGAAGGCTTTGCATTTTTCTCGTCGCGGTTGTAATGACAAATTGAGTCTGACGCTCAGGTTGCAGTCTCTGACATTTCCCGCATTTCAAGTCTCTGATTGTTGGTGTAAGTAAGATTCAGGAGTTACATTTCATATGTAAAGGAAACAATCTGTTACACTATACAGTGAAATGATGAACTCAGTGTCAGTCATTTGGTCAGTGATGAAATGTAAAGTTAGTTTGCAAAAAGCAAATGCTATATATAAGACCATGGACAAAGATGGGCAAAGGAGCTTTTAAGGTGCTTTTTATGTGAGTTATACATAGTCACATTTTTCAACTAGCCTGCATCCTTGAATACTGCTGTTGGACATGAAAAAGGGGATAACCTTCATGGTGGGCGTCTTGCAAAACAGGCACATTAAACTATTGAAAGAAACTCAAAGAAACTCCTGAGATTCGCCCTCTGAGCCAGCACAGAGACAAGTATTTATTGAGGCCAGGTGTCGCAACTGTTCTATTTTCGAAGTTGATACCTGCGCAGAGCCCGGATAGCTCAGTCGGTAGAGCATCAGACTTTTAATCTGAGGGTCCAGGGTTCAAGTCCGTTTTCGGGTGTTAAAAAGCCAACGGCTGAACGATTCTTGGTGGTGGGATGATCCAACGCTTCTTTCAATCTTCCCTTGATGTCAAAATTCCATGAGATTTCTTTCCTTGCACAGAGTACCGTCTCTGACATTTCCACATGCTTTCCAAGTCTTACCCATTCATTAGCAAATTATGGTTTAGTCTCACTGTGGTAAGCATGTTTTATGGTGTTCATTTTGACCAACCAATGGCTCTGACAATAGTCGTCTTTGTTTGAACCCAAAAGATATTGCCATGATCTTCCCATGCAAATATCATTGGTTCAAACATACTTTGACTGTGACATTATTTGAGGTGTCACTGAAACTTGAATTGTGAACACATCTTAGTCACTATTTGCAGAGGTATCTTTTTTTCAGCTAGAGCAAATTAACAAAGTTTGGTAACACGTTATAGGAGGGTTATAATGTACTAACATTAATTTAATGAGACAAACTACACTTTGGAGAAATTCAAAGTCCCCACAGTGGACAATCAAAGATAGAGCAGCTGCTAACAGAGGCCAAAAAGCAAGAGTCCAGCAACTATGACCGCGACATGATTTGAAGTAGCAACGCTTGGATCAGGAGTCAGACATTTTACCGATGCCCCACGAGATCTAAGTAGCTTGAGATATAAAACTGTAAGTGGATGAAATGGTTTCTCTGGAGCACTAAATTTGTTAGAAATTGAAATAACAGTGATTTTAAACAAACTACGTGGTGGTACAATGCCCTAGCAATCTCATATTCTGAGGTTTGTAATAACATGGATATACCTTAGAGTCAGTTTGGACAGTACATTGGTACAGCAGTTGGTCTAAATCAGGTCAAAAATATTTTTACACATTTTTACAAATAAAAGCCCAACAGCCAACAGGACCTTTTTTGTATTACATTCTTAGAGCAGTGGTTCCTAGGCTTCAGCCAGGTCGCCTCGTTAGTGCAGTAGGAAGCGCGTCAGTCTCATAATCTGACGTTTGTTAATACAATCCTCACACGAGTCAAGTTTTCTTTTTTAAATCTTCATCACTGCTAGTGGTTCTACAGGCAGACAAACTGCAACAAAAATCAAGTAAAACAGCTACAAGTGTTTCGTCTCATCGGCACAAACAATTATATACTGCTTTGTGCTCACACATCCAAAGACCACAATAATGTTTTGATTAGCAAAGATTAGGAACATGGGCACAACTGTTTTGTCTCATCGGCACAACCATTTATAGACTGCTTGTGTTGATTCAACTGCCAGGCAATAGTGGATTCTGATGTGTTGATTACATTGGTATGTCTTAAATTCAAAGTGAACAGTCCAATGGTATAGTAATTGTTCTAAAATATTAAAAAAATAATAAACCTTATAATAAACCAATACAACATGCTTGGGTCCAAGAGCAAACGATTTAGGTCAGCTAAATACCACTTAGGACAGTGGTGCTTAATGTTGGTTAGTTGCAGCTCCCCTTTGTTATTGATGAAAGCATGGTACCATGGCCATACAAACTGCAATGAAAATCAGGTAAATCAGGTACGACTGTGCTGTGATTTCAACACAAAACATTATAGGCCTTTTTATCAATGAGCAAGCTGTTTGTGGTGGTACAATGCCCTAGCAAGCTCAGATTCCGAGGTTTGTAATAACATGGATATACCGTACAGTCAGTTTGGACAGTACATTGGTACAGCAGTTGCTTTAAATCAGTACAAAAATCTTTTTACACAAAAGAAAAACAACAGCCAACAGGGCCTTTATTGTATTACATTCTCAGAGCGGTCTTTCCTAGTAACGGCCTTCGGCCAGTTCCCCTTGTTAGCGCAGTAGGTAGCGCATCAGTCTCATAATCTGAAGGTTGTGAGTTCGATCCTTGCACGAGGCAAGTTTTCTTTTGAAATCTCCATCACTGCTAGTGGTTCTACAGGCAGACAAACTGCAACAAAAATCAAGTAAAACAGCTACAAGTGTTTCGTCTCATCCACACAAACAATTATATACTGCTTGTGTTGATTTAAATGGCAGCCAATGGCAGATTCCAAGTTCTTGATTACAAGCGGTTTCTCTTACAACCAAAGTGCACAGTCCAGTGGTACAAAACAATTGTTCTACAATAGATTTTAGAAATCTCTTATATAAAACAAATATACATTCATGGGTCCATGAGCAAACAATCAAGATCAATTGCTCTTACCAATAAGGACAGTGGTGCCAAATGTTTGTTAGTTGCAGCACTGCTTTTTTATTGCTGGAAGAGTAGGACCCTCAGAGCAATTGCTGTCAACAGTTGTGTGTTGCATGCTAATTTCAACAGAATTTTTGTGGTTTGTTGAGACTATGATCAGATATTAGATAGAACGTTTTCACTGCTATGGCATGGCTATTGTTTGTTAATATGTATCTTAACTATATTTGTATTTGATCATATTTGCTGTTGAGGACCTTAGCATGTCTAAAATTAATGGTAGGACTAGCATTAAGACAAAAATCGAATTCATGCTTCTGCCTTATTAGCTGCACTTTTTTCCCATTAAATTTTAGGTTGAAGAATTCCTATTCAACAGCTAGCTGAGCTTTTGCTTTCCGGCAGCAAGGCGCTGTGGCTTAGTTGGTTAAAGTGCCTGTCTAGTAAACAGGAGATCCTGGTTTTGAATCCCAGCAGTGCCTGATGCAGCTGTCCTTTGGTGCTTCTGCTTGAGTCCCTTCCACCTTTTTCTTTATAGCTTGAGATAGAACATTGCAAGTGGATAAGATGGTTTCTCTGGGGCACTGAATGGTGAATTGCAGGCTTTGCTCTGACCCTTTTAAAAGCTTGATAGTATTTGTTAGCAATGGAAAAAAACAGTGATTTTAAACAAACTACAAGCCAGCCGTTGAGATAAACAGTTCCGAGATAGTAAAATACAGACCTCTGCAACATACGGTGTCTGTGGCGCAATGGAAGAATAGAAACAAGGGCACAACTGTTTTGTATATCTGGCACAACCATTTATAGACTGCTGGTGATGATTCAACTGCCAGGCAATGGTAGATTCTGTGGTGTTGATTACATGGGTATGTCTTAAACGTCATGCTTAACAACCTGTTATACTCATGTACATGCAGTGTTTTATTTCTAAATCTAACAGCAAAGAATTTCTATCCAACAACTCTCTCTCTCTCTCTCTCTCTCTCTCTCTCTCTCTCTCTCTCTCTCTCTCTCTCTCTCTCTCTCTCTTTCTCTCTTTCTCTCTCTCTCTCTCGGTCTCTTTCTCTCTCTCTCCTCTTACTTTCCTCTTTACATACAGCGGGGAAAATAAGTATTTGACACATCAGCATTTTTATCAGTAATGGGATTTCTAAGTGGGCTATTGACACAAAATTCATACAAAGAAAGCAGAACATTTAAATATACAAGTTGAGTCATAATAAATAAAGTGAAATGACACAGTAAATAAGTATTGAACACACTTTATTTAATACTTTGTAGAAAAGCCTTTGTTGGTGATTACAGCTTCTAAACGCCTCTTGTATGGAGAGACCAGTCATCTGCATTGCTCAGGAGTGATTCTGGCCCATTCTTCCACAAGAATGGTCTTTAAATCTTGAAGGTTCCTTGGGCCCCTTTTATAACCATTATTCTTCAGTTCTCTCCATAGATTTTCTATGGGATTTAGGTCAGATGATTGACTGGGCCATTCAAGCAACTTGATTTACTTTCTTTGAAACCACTTCATTGTTTCCTTGGCCTTGTGTTTGGGATTATTGGGGTCTTGCTGGAATGTCCACCCTCTTTTTATTTTCAGCTTCTGGTAGATGGCAGCAGATTTTTATCCAAAATGTCCTGGTACATTTCTCCATTCATCCTGCCTTCAATAATATGAAGTCTGCCGGTATCCCTCGCTGAAAAGCAGCCCCAAACCATGATGCTTCCACCCCCAAACTTAACTGTTGGTATGGTGTTCTTGGGGTGGTGGGCAGTGTCATTTCTTCTCCAAACATGGTGTGTAGAATGCTAAATTTTGCTTTCATCTGACCATACTATAGACCCCAATAATCCACAGACTTCTCCAGATGCTCTTTCCCAAACTTTAACCTCAACATGCTTTTTGTTCAGCAATGGAGTCTTGCGTGGTGAGCGTGCATGGATGCCATGGCAGTTTAGTGCATTGCTTGTAGTTTTTTTTAAAACAACAGTACCTGCTGATGCAAGGTCTAACTGAAGTTCTTCCTGAAGGAACATCAGAGTGGGGCTGTTCTTTCATGGTGTGGATGCAAAGAAAAATGGTGTAGGGGTGATCCTGAAGGAAGAGAACAAAAAGAGTGTAGTGGAGGTAAAGAGAATTTCTGGTAAATCATAAACACATACACACACACACACACACACACACACACACACACACACACACACACACACACACACACATCATCCTACAGACCACCATCCTATGATGTCTAGCTACACTGTCCCCTGCCAACACCTTACAGCATGGGTGTCAAACTCAAATTCACAGTGGGCCAAAATTAAAAACTGGGACGAAGTCGCGGGCCAAACTAAAATGTTTGTAAAAATTGACTGCAATTGTGCATGTTTTCCCGTCTCTCCAGATGTGTAATGATTAACGTTTTTAAATGGAAACAAACTTTAGTTTTGCATAAACATTGAATCTGGAACAACCAAAGTTTAATATTATAAGCACATGCCAAAATTAAATTTAAAATTAAACACACATCAGTGGTATTCATTTTTTATTATCTCTCTCTCTCTCTCTCTCTCTCTCTCTCTCTCTCTTTCTCTCTCTCTTTCTTCGTGCATGAAGACAACATTTATTCAAGCTCAGTAGCTACACTCTGATTTACTTTGATGCACATTGGTTAAAACCAGATATCTGGCATCTCTTCTTAGATGCAAGTGTCTGGGTTTAGGCTCTGAGCTGAAGAAATCCTCAGGATTGAGTGAAGGTGTTCATCAGTGAGACTCCTGAGTGGTGTTTTGTTCATCTTTATTAAAGAGAACAGTTACACACACAGATATGTGCTGGTGAACATAGAGAGGATTTAAGCAGCTTGGGCACGGAGTTGGTGCAGTGTGTCTGGAAGGAAACATGGAAACTGTGCAGCACACACACAGAGTCGTACTTTGACTTGATCGTGTCTCTACACTGGAGTTCAATCAGCTCTATTTGGAGGTTGGTTGTTGCGCTTTTCACGTCAACCACAAACAGATTACTGAGCAGTTCAAATCTGCATTTCTGGGCTTCAAAGTCGGTAAATCTCCGGGTAAATTCAGCGCTGAGTACGCAGAGTTTTTTAACGGTCTTGACTGATGCGCCCGCGCACTAACAGAGCATTCTGGGATTTGTAGTATTAGCGGTGTATGCGCTAAATACTGGCAGGGGAGCTCTAATACCGATTTGGCCCACGGGCCTGAGTTTGACACCCCTGCCTTACAGTCTCCAATCTCCTGTAGGTTAATTGTGCAGTGAAAATGCCCCTCAAGTTCACATTCTCCTACATAGAACATAGTCCACCTGTGTGCTCCTTCCTCAACTCTTATATGTCACTCTATGATCCACTGCCATTTCCATCCTTTTAGCAAAATTTATCACCATCTGCCCTTCCACATTGCTCTCCTTAAGGCCATAACTTCCCATCACCTCCTCATCACCTCTGTTCCCTTCACCTACATGCCTATTTAAATCTGCCCCAATCACCAATCTTTCATTCCTAGGTTCACCTTCTACCACTTCATCTAACTCACTCCAGAATTTTTTTTTCTTCTCCATCTCACAACCCACTTGTGTCTACATTGATCCCGCTTTTTCCTATGTATATGAAATTTTCCTACTAAAATAAACAAATATATAACATGTTGTTGTTCACAATTAAAATTGTGTATAAAACAGTACATCAAATATTCATATCCTCCCAAAATAATCTGGAGTAAATACAATGAAAAAAAAAAAAGATGCAAAATGGTTTCATTTTCTTGACCACAAAACTCACAGCTTTATGAAATATTCAGCTTAAATCTTTCCAAAACATGCTTTAAAACCAGGCCATGTCACTATACATTTTATGTCTTAAATATGTCATATGATACGGATTTTAATGATAGAATACCACGTGATGGATTTACAGTAGAATGAATGAAGAGCGCTGCAGCAATACACTTTGTCTCTTTAAGACATTTCAGGAAATATCGCGGGAATTACTGGAATGAGGGCGTGAGAATTACCTGTGATTTGTCGTTACAGCTTTACCAGTCTAAACATCAAAACAATCAGATTTCTTTGCTCTTATGCTATTTTATAAAAAATCATCTTAAACTTTAAATAACCTAAAATATTTTGCTCTTCATAAAATTATCTCCTGTCCAACACCGGACGTCTCACACCTTCATCATGCGGCTCTTCAAAAACTCCCCCTCAGTAAATAACTGACTAATGTGCCTCTGATTTCTCCTCTGCATTTACACCAGCTTCACTTTGTGATTTTGCTCAGGTGAAAAACATCTGCTGAAATGTCAGATTCTTCTTTAACTCTTCTACTTTCTGTATCTTCTGCTCCGCATTCAGATAGATTCAATTTCTTAACTACAGCCACATTCGCTCCACTAATAAGACACACGTGTTTACCAGCAGTGTCAGTAAACATCTACTCAGAATCCTATCGGTTTTGAAAGGCTCTGTTTTTAGAATCCACTTTTCTCTTCGCCATTGTGAGGGGCTTCACAATAACTGTACAATAGAGTTAAATACATCAACAGAAGCTCGACTTGATTGATGCTGGAATGTTCCCAGGTGTTCGGTGAGGCAGATGAAGCGCTGCATTATGGGATCTGTAGTTTGTTATCAGCGCTTCATATCACCGGGACATTAATAACAAAAATAGATCTATATAAAATCATCTTGCAGGCCAGATATAATTGTACGTCAGGCCGGATTTGACACTGAGTTTGACACCCCTGATCTATATGAAGACACTGATCATGTTAATGATTTCTCACAATAATTATCAACAATGATTTAATACGGTAGGAAACAGCTATTTTTAAAACTAGCATATTTTCTAAAAATAGCTGTCACCACGTTGGTGACCACTGATGTAGAATATATAATGAATTAAATTTGTATATTAATTAAATGATATATGCATAAATTCAATACACAAACATTGAAAACAAGCATTTAAACGTAGTAAAGTTGCAGTAAATCATGTTTAAAAACAGATTAGTTACTGTCGTAGATAAATGCTATAAAAAGAGAAAGAAACGGAGAAACGCAGCAAGTTAACAGACTTAATGAAAAAAAAAATGAAAAAAATATGCATTGGTGTACAAATGCTGCTATTTGCTGCTTTTAGATTTCGTGTTTGTTTCCACTGTTTTAATTAAATCATCACGATGTTGTGATCGAGTCGATTGCGCAACCTGATGCTCACGAGTCACGACAGAACAGATCCAGTACGAAGTTACAAACAGTTTACACAATAACACTTCAATAAACTACACCATTGTCACATGATGAGGATGACAACATTCGCTGACAACCAATTTTATTATCGATTATTATACATTTTATTGATTAGTTGTTGCAGCTCTAATAATAAATAATAAACTGAGTATTTCAAAGAGAATAAAAATCCATAAAGTTTGGAAACTCACTGTTCCAGCAGTCGTACAGTCGCTCTATTGAACATTTTTCTACTATTGAACATCAGGTAGCTGTTAAGTGTGTAAGTAGTAGTAGAATATAGTAGACCCTTTAGACCAGGGGGGTCCAAACTTTTTTTTTGTTTGTTTTACTAAAGTCCTGTATTTATATATTTATATATATATATGTATATTTGATTTGTTTAATATGAATTGTGTGTTGACATGACGTCTCTCATGAAGGTTGTCGGGTTACAAGACGGAGACAAAAGGGTATGAATGTGTCCAATTTAAATCTCAAGAGGCGGTGGATTCGGCGAAAGAGAATCTTGACGGCAAACTTTTTAACAGCTATAAAGTGTAATCTATTAATATAAAGTGTGTGTTTTGTCATATGAGGGGATTTCAGTCAGCATCAGGGGGTAATTTTGCTGGTGTCGGCATAAAGACTAACAGCAGTGTGTAAGAGCAGTGTCTCTGTTGTGTTACAGCTCAATCAACACTTTAATTTTATAAGGAGTGCGAGACTGAGAGGAACCACCACATCCAGAGTCCACCCACATCCAGCTCAAGTTCCAGCTGTGGAGGAGAAACCAGCTGCAGCTCAAGTTCCAGCTGTATATATAATATCTGTATATATTGCTGTAGTTATATTTGTATTTATATTTGGGGCTGCAGCTTTAGATTATTTTAGTAATCGAGTTTTCGACCCATTAGTTCATCGATTAACCGAGTAATCAGATAAGAAGCATTTTTTCTTTATTAATGAGCGACACTAAATATACAAGAGAAAATAAGGCGGGTCTCTTAAAATAAACAAGTAATATGTTTCCTTTTTAGAAAAATTAAAAATTGTATTTCTGAAATTGCAGTCTGTGAAAACTAAACCCATTTAGTGTATTTAATTGTCACATTACATCTAAATGCAAATAGAAATATATAAATAAAAAATCATAAAACATGCTCAAGCATTTGGATGAGTCTTCGATATTCAGTGAAATTTTGCCAAGATATTTCAATATCAAACATGCAGCAGAAGACTTGAGCATTATCCAAGCAAACTGTAGAATCGAACAGAGTCAGCATGTTGAATAGTTTTCTCTCATGTTATTTTAGTATCAACTCAGTATCAGTATCAACTCAACAAGTCTCCCCTGCATGGGCTTAGTTAAAAAAAAACTGACCAACAATGTACCCATCTGTCAGAAGTGGGATTTAAACCCATGCCTCCAGAGGAGACTGCAACCTGAACGCCGCGCCTTAGACCGCTCGGCATCCTGACAGACAGGGTTTCATGCCTCTTGCCTTGGTGACCATGTCTAGCATGGTGAACGTGCAAATGTAGAAGACATATTTTGTTCATGGTTTAATTATCTACACAGATAACTTTAAATAGTTCTGGTGCAGTGTTAAAGAGGTGTGTTTTGGCGGAACAATCTGTGGGGAATTTGTAAGACAGTAATATTACAAATGTAGTAGGCATGATTTTAACATAACACAGGGAGACCCCGACGGATTTCAGGTCCGTCACCTTATCCTCTCAGCCTTGATTATGAAAGGTTTTCCATGACCCCTGCACATCCTTTAATGAGTTAACTGGTGCTTGCCTGCATCAAAAGGAAACCAATGGCAATCTTTTTGTTTGGTGCACAAAGTAGGCAGCTCATTCGAATCCAGAATTTGTCCTTTTCACACATGTACTGATCACATGCAGATAGTGAAGTAATAGGATTTGGAAATCGGTTTTTACTTTTCCCTACTGTGATACTCGTCCTTATCTGTGATCTCAATCTATGTCCATCTCTCTGCTATTCACATGCGAGCACTACATTCTTTCCCCTATTCTCAATAAAAAGGGGCTCATTTAAAATTATGTGGCATTTATTAAATGTATGATTAAAAATGACTTTGGCCTAACTGTCCTTAGGCTGGCTAAAAATGTGCATATAGGAAGATGTTAAACACAGAATTCGGATAACTCAATGGCATTATGTGTTCAGATTCCCATTGCGGAATCTGACTGAGGTATTAAACAAGTAACAGTAAGCAGAGGATGGTTTCGGTCTATCGACCTCTGGGTTATGGGCCCAGCACGCTTCCGTTGTGCCACTCTGCTCACTGCGAGCCACCAAGAAGGGACTCACATCTTGTGACAAAGAGTGGCTCGGATCTACTCTATTAGCTTCCAAACGGTGCTGGGAATCCCAGTGGGGTTCTTGTCAATATCAGATGAAGTTTCAACTGAATCTGAATTACAATGTAAAGGATTTAGTCAGAGACCATGCTCAGCTATCATGATAACAAAACAAGTTTTCAAGCCAGTGATGTCAAATAAAACCTAGACTTTTGCTTTGGTGACCATGTGTAGGCTAAATAATAAAGACGCAAATGTCATGGATGTATTTTGTTGGTGTTTTAGTTATCTACAGGGTTGACTTCAAAATGTGCTGCTGCAGTGTTAAAGAGCTGTGTTCCAGCATTTCTTCTCTTCAACCATGTACTGACCACATGCAGATCTTGAAGAGAAAGGATTTTGAAAGAATTTTTTTACTTTTCTTCACTCTAAAGTGATACTCATCCTTATCTGTGATCTTAATCAATGTCCACCCCTCTGCTAATCACATTTAATCAAGTCAAGTTAAGAGGCTTTTATTGTAATTTCTACTATACACAGTGGTACACAGTACACAGTAAAAACGAAACAACGTTCCTCTGGAACCCTGGTGCTACACTAAACAACAACATAAAGCTACAACACAACACAAGCTACATAAAGTGCATCAAGTGC